>LOJH01034645.1:0-15975 GCA_001685095.1 Ellobius talpinus
CGGGAGCCAGGCGGGACAAAATGCAGGCCTGCTCGCCTCATCACTACAGATGGTAATTGTAAATACAACAAAACACCAAAAAGCCATGTGGTAAGATGGTGGCAGAAGCTGGAATCACTGTACAGTCTCCTATTAATGGGAATACAGCCCTTGGATGCAGTTGCTAAGTGGCTGCCTACTGGTCTTTTGAGTTATACTAAGACATTTTTGCCTTCCCATGAGGGGACACAGTATATAGATCTAGAAAATAGTTCAAACGCAAGAGTAGGAAAAATTTAAGTCCAACCCTCTCTGTTTACAGGCAAAAGGGAAGGTCCAGAAAGAGGACATGAATTTGCCCAGCTATTCTGTAGTTAAGGACTTGCTATTGAGCTTAAGTTCAGGAATAAGAAGTAGGACTTGGCTACTTAGGAACCCATAATCATGTGGAGAAAAAAAATAAGGGAGAAGAAATCATAACAGCAACAGAATCAAAACACAGCAATGTTTGAAATGCAGGTTTGTGGTCACTGAAGGAAATTCTGAAATCTGACTTCACTTTAATATCTCCTGCCCCAAAGTAGGTAAGAAACAGAAGCTCATGTTTCCTTTGAAGAGTTTGCTGTCTGTTCAATAAAATCAAAATAAACAGAAAATGAGCTCTGGCCCTGTCCTTGTCTCTGTTTTTCTGTTGGGTCTCTATTTCTAAGCAATGTCATACATCTGCAAGTAAATTAATTCAAACAAAAATAATATGGGATTTACCTAAAGTTCAAGGCATTTCTTGAACACAGGCATTTGGTCTGATGGGTCACCAATTCCATTTTCAGAACACTGATAACAAAACTCATATATTTAAGAATTAAAAAAAAATAAGGCAAACCTTGTCTTTATTTTTTCTTCTCCATGACATTTCTAGAGGGTGTAGGCACTTGGCCTCTAATTTTATTTTCACTTCGCTGCTTTGACAACTGAACTGCATAGCTTGGCATTAAAAAGAAAGCACTATGAGCAGTTGAAATATATATAATACATATTTTTGTTTAGGGAAACCTACTAGTTTTCCTTACTACCCAGTTATCCCTTTTGGTTGCACTGACAGTAAAGGTCACATTCCTTTGTGAAAGACATACATTTAAAAGGAGAAGGGATATAATTATCTAGTCTTGGAGTCCAGTGGTCTAGAGACTGACCAAGCAGGTTAGTTCTCGAGAATTCTGCCTGCTTCCTCATACTAGCCCAGAAATGGCAGTAGACTGAGACTCCCAATCAAATATTCTTGCTATGAAAAGTAAAGACCCTCTTTCTTCTTAAGCATTGCCATCGTGTTTGCTGTACTTTGTGTAACAGATTACTTCAAATAACCTCTCCATTCTGGAATGAATATCCACATTATCTAGGAATGTACTCCTCCACACCAAACAATGATTTGTATCAGCATTCTGCCTGCTGCTATGTCTGGAATGTGTTCCTCCAAAAATCACATCTTGGAACTCAATCACCATTGAAGTAGTGTTGGGAGGTGGAGCTTTTGGAGGACTTGAAGCCAGGAGATAATCAGTTCATGCGTGGGATTAATGCCCTCGTAAAAGGAGCCGGGACAGTTTGGAAACAGCACCGTGTGTGGTATCTTCTTACAGCAGTAGACTGAGATAGACGAGGCTTTCTCAGGCCACTAAATCTCTGTACGAATAATTTTCCCTTGAGATTTTTAGATTCCAAGGATAGGAAAGTCTCCCTCCAACCTCCTGTAGCAGTGTTAGGCCTGCTGATAATTCTCACAGAGAAACAGCCACCCAAACTGAAATCCTTGACTTCTTGAGATCGTGTTGAATATTGGCCAAGTCTTTACTTGCATATGAACAAAGAAACAGGGCCCTGACAAATGTAAAATCCAAGAAAAATCTGTTGGATGGCAAAAAGTTTTAATATTTTTCCTTCAAAATAAGCAGAAATTGAAGTAAATGAAAGCTGGTATAATCTTGTTGCTTTCTATGAGATCTTGTCAGATCAGATCTGTACTGATAGCTGTGCAGACTGCAGGTGTGACTCAAATGATGTGAATGGTTTTCCCAAGAGCCCAGGGCCAAGGCCACACCAAGAATTTCTGGGACAGTTGCTCAAGGAGCCACATGGGCGACACCTTCCTTTTTAACTTAGACTTCTCCAATGCTAGAAAACACCCCAAACATCACGGGGCTAGAAAACACACACACACACACACACACACGCATGCACACACATGCACAAACATGCACACATACACGAACACATACACACCATACATATACACACATATGCACACTTACATACACAAATATACACATACACATACATGCATACATACATGCATACATACATGCATACATACACACACACACACACACACACACACTGGAATCTGGGACCCAGATACTGATTGTTACTTACCTTCACCTATTCAGAATATTCTACTTTGAATTATACTTACTGGACATTTAGGACCCCCTGACCTTATAACATAGGAACATCCTTAACTGTATTATTTATCTCCTTTCTCTATCATTGTATGTTGCTTATCTAGCTGAAAACTGTTATTTTGGTGGCTCTATTAAAATGCAAGCCTGGCTTCAAAAATGTCAACCAACATAATGGAAATGGTGAAATGAGAGAGGCAATTCAGCTTTAGCCAGCTCTATAGCTCCCTCTTTACCTTTCAGATGTGAGTTGCTTTCTTTATATAGCATGCTTTTGTGGTGATGTGGAAATGTCACATTTAACATGTACATTCACACGCACACACACACACAAACACACACAGAAACCTATCAATTTGTAACAGAGGTAAATGACTATCAACTGAGCTGTCAGATTGCTGAATTAATTCTGTGTTTAATGTCATTTCAATTTAAACTGAGGAAGGGTTGCATGTTGTATTTAGTGATGATATTTAGTATCACCCAACATAAATTCAATCTGATGGTATATCTTTAAACCAAAAGAGAAATGAAAAAGAAGCCAAAACTATTATAGCAACAATGTAGAAAGACATTGTTTTCATTGAACAAGGAACACCAGCAGGCATTCATCTATATCTCAGATATAACTTGAGAAAATAATAAAAAAATCTTTTAGGTGTTAAAGAAATATGGAGCCTTTGGTTTTCTAACTAATTGTAGGGAAATAGGTAAATTACTCAGCATTGGGTTATTCCTTTGGTTCCTGTGGGAAAAGGAGATTTGATATGGGCAATTCCCAAAGTCTTCTGTGACTAATTTATATAAAGTCACACATATTCAGATTGAAAAATATCTGAGAGAGGCTGAAGACGTGAATGTAAAACCTTTAGTGATTACTCTGATAGCATTTCTTTCCAGCGCAGCTATGTATACACATGATAAGCTGCTTTTAATTCCCATGTTTATTTTTCAAATGTGTCTCCTCCCCTCTGCAATATCAGCAGAAGATGAGCTATTAGACAATTGCTCAGTGGAGAATTTGATATAGAAAAATAGAAGGACTCAAAAGTACATGGTCCAGTCTTGTCTCAAGTGTTCTAAGTCAAATACTATATTTATTCTCCCAAGTCGAACTGCTTCTCCAAAGTATAAAAAAGTAAAAATGACTTTTAAATAAAACATTTAACATATCTTTAATGCATCAAGATAAACTTGAACAAACCTAGAAAGTAAAAGATAGAAAAGAAATGGGACCTTGAAAAGCTCAAAACATTATCTGTAGAAATCTCTTCTCTTTGAAAAAAATGCACATGAGGAGGAACTGTATTAATTCTCATATATTAAAGTATAGTCTGGCTTAGGTAATTACCTAGAAACAGATTTCAAATTAAGATTTGTGCTTGAGATGCACTCCCATGAGCCTCTCTGATCATTTCCTTTTACAAATCATCCAGTCAAAAATGAAGCATTTATTGAAAACATACTATAATTTAATGACAATGTTGCATAATACAAGTCTAAGGTAGGTAACCTGATGGAATAAAAAATATGGAGTTCCTGATTTTGCCCTGTTCTTGGATATCTGTCTCTTAGTCAATGTACAAGGTGACCACAACATACAGGGTGAGGTACCAAGAAAGTCACTGAAGATAGGAATGGCAGAATATCGTCGTATGTTTTGAGTGTCACCTGGACTAGATTAAGGGATGCCTAGGGTATTAGTAAAGTTTACTTAAAGAAATGTCTGTGGGGTTGTTTCCAGAGAAGTAGGCTGAGGGTGTCAGCAATCCAGTAGGAAAGGTATGTGCTAAGTAAGTATGGGTGTCGTTATCATCATCATCTCTAAAAGGCCAGAGGCCTGATTGGAGCAGACAGCAGCAGAAGGGAACTCACTTTCTGACTCTTAGTCCCCATCAGCCACTTTTCAGCCTGGAGATACAATCTTCCACCTGAGTCCTCCAGGCTGCCTCCCAGCCATGGGCCTTGGACAAAGTCTGTATCATTAATAACCCCCCCTTTTTCTAGGGCTTCTGACTTCTTGGCATGAATAGCCACAGGCCCTTCTGGTTCTGCATTTTAGAGAGCCGTTTTAGAACTTTTCAGCTTTTGTGACTATGTGAGCCAGTGCAATAAATTCTCTTTTGCACACATCCTTTCATCCTTTTTTTCTGGGGACCCTTGCACAGTACTTATTATAAAACGGAAAAATAAAACATGAGTCATTTCCTCATGGTGTAACATACAGATTGCATGAGAAGAGGAAGAGAAATAGGAGTAGATTTAAAGAGAGATTATAAGACAAGATTGCAGAAGGCTTTAAATGCTGAGCTAATAAATGAGGAAATTGATGCCCAATGAGGCATGTCAGGAGCGTGCAAAATGGACTGAATTAATAGGAACACTCAAGGGTTTGAAGACTCTACCCTGCGTCCAAGGGCAGGCTGCCTTCCTTGCTCATCAACTCGACAGGTGTGAAGAATCAGGTTGTTATGGTATGGGTATAGGAAAAAACTGAAATATGAAAATCATAATATCTGTATATATTTTTATCTCCACAGAATATTACTTGCAATGTCTTTTGAATAAATAAAACTTTTGATATATGCTTTCTTAAAAAAAGAAAAAGACTAGCAATTACCTCATGTCTAAACCCACATTGTTCATGAATTTCCCAAAAAGGCAATATTTCTTTTGAGCTTTCATGAAAAATAAAACATTCGGAATAGATTTGCCTAGACTATTTAAAGGGTTTCTTAATATTTCTAAGACATGCTACCTTTGTTTAACTTCTATTCATTCTGACAATTTTACATCTTGTTGGGAATCTAAACATGTCCTTCCTTTCAAGAAATATGTTAAATTGCAAAACCATCATATCCAGAGTTTGAACAAGACAAAACAAACCAACCTAAAGATATTCATGAACTTCAAACCACTTGAAATCGCAAATTTGGATATATTAAATGTCAGGAATTTTAGCAATATGTGAAATGTGACATGCTGTCTGCTTCACATCTAGACAAAATAAATACAAAATAGTAAAGGTTTTATGAAAATCTTAGTACTTGTGGGCATGATAAGATGCTTTAGGTGGGAAGTCTACTGCAACATTAGAACTACATCTTAAAAATGGCTTTTGCTTTAAAGACCGTGACCCAAATACCTGATGCTACACATCATCATATCTTTAGTTACTCAAGCATGCACTGTCAACAGTGTCCAACAAAGGGAAAATTGTAATGCAAGTTTTTTCAGTCACTGCCCTTTCCCAGTTACTTATAGATCTAAGCATGAGCTTCCTTCATCACCCATTTTTGAAAATTCTGTAATTTTTAAAATTTCACATAACTAGGTTCTAAGAATTTATTAAATGTGTATGTATATGGAAGCTGTAGGGGTCACACCTGCCTATGAATATAGATATCATCTATAAACTGATAAATGGTAACCATTTCTTTAGTGCACGCCTTCACGCTAGATCCAAGCTTACATGCAACTGCCTATTTGAAAGTTATGGTAGACCAAATAATTTGAGATATGTCAATAAATTTAAGATCCATTGTCTGACACTTCCAGACATGTTATGGGTTGAGTCATCCACATATCAGCCCGTGGTACTACCATCCACTTAAGCTACCAAACAAGAACCAGAGTGGCTTTTCACTCCTTTTGTCTTCCTCTCTACCTACTCAGAGTAGCTTCTTTTCTCCATTTATGTCTAGTAATTATTTTCCTCTCCCTATACATTCTAGATCTTGATCCAAACTAAAGATTTACATTGCCTGTATTATTTTCCCAATTCTATGCTTACTCTTTTAAATCTCTTCTCCCGTTGAGTAAATAAAAAAAATTTTACATGTGTAATGGAATTGTAGAGAAGGGCCAGTTAGTAAATTGCTTGACGCGTAAACAAGAGGACCTGAATTTGGACCCAGTTAAAAAGTAAGGACACTGTAGTGGCATGTATCTGTAATCTTAGGACTGGGGATGAGGAGAGGGGAGCATCCCTGGAGCTTGTCAGCTAGCTAGTTTTGCCAAATCAGTGAGTCCGGGTTCTTCGAAAGATTTCCTGTTTCAGAAAAATAAGATGAAGCAGGATAAAGAATCAAGTAGACTGATCTCTGACTTATACATCCACACAAATACACAGACACACACACACACCTTCAGAAATGTGTACACACACATACAGCACAAACATATACACTCACAAATATCAGTCAGATCTCATAAGGAAAGGAGGGGAAATGCATGGCCTTGCCTTTGCCTCCTTTCTATTCCCGTCACTGTCTCACTGTACCAGTCAGACACCAACTTTACATTTTCAGGGTTTTGAAGTTTTCTTAATTTTCTTCAGATGACTAAATTTTTCTTGTCTTGTGTATTTCTTCTAACATCTACCCTCAAAGCGGGATCCTAAACCTATCCATATACAGGTTTTCTTTATTTCAATGGTGAAAT
This sequence comes from Ellobius talpinus, assembly GCA_001685095.1. Classification (NCBI taxonomy): domain Eukaryota; kingdom Metazoa; phylum Chordata; class Mammalia; order Rodentia; family Cricetidae; genus Ellobius; species Ellobius talpinus. The sequence continues at coordinate 6,879 of LOJH01034645.1, forward strand.
GTAAAAATATAAAAGCCTACTCTTTATAAATAAGACAAATCCACACTCTGAATTTTACATTGCTTATATGAGTATTAACTTATCTTCCCCAATGAGAATATAACTGGGGAGTCAGAATCTGCCTGGGTAATTTTCCCTGAGCCCATCACAGAGTAGATAAGTCAAAAATATTCTTTGGGGGAAAGAATGGGTGAATGAACTATTAAATCTCATTTGAAAATGGGAGCAGTGCTAAAATTAAAAATTCCATTCTAGTTCTTTTTTGGAGAGCTAAGTTCAACAATAGAACTATCAAATAGCCTCTGTCTCAGAACTCAGTTCTCATGATGAAAAGAAGTATATGGAATAAAGTTTATGGAAAAAGGAAGACCAATTGCAGTAAAGGGGGGAAAATGTATATGGAATAAAATATTTCCATGGTAAAAGGAAGGTCATTTGAAGTCAATTTACCACTCCATCTCGCTATTTTTAATGGGACTACAACCTCCAGCTGAAGGCAAGCCAAAGATTTCAAATAGGGTGTGGATGGGTAACTCAGGCATCACATTTGGCAAAGCTGGAAGAGGACAATTTTTCAGATGTGGCTTCAACTACATTTGGGCCTGACTGCGTCATTAGCCCTTTTCCCTTTCAAGTGCGGTACGATTTACAAGTTTAAGAAAATTAGTTCTTTATTGTTAAAATTGAGCTCTAATTTAATAATCTTTACATTTAATAAGGTGTGAATTAATAGTGCTTTAAAGTGATGTCATAAGTTGGAAATTTATGAAATACTCCCATTTTATTAAAATTTGCTACAAAATCACTATTGTAATTAAATCTTCAGACATCATTAAACTTGGCATTCCAACAGAGGACTAACTAGTGGCAGATAGTTCTAATATTAAAATAAATGTATAAAATTTGCTGCTGCCTTTTGTAACTTGGGGGAGTAAAACGAAGTTTCTTCTCAAAGGAAGAAATGTCTTCCAAACTCTAAGGCAATTCTATTCTCTCGGGTGTCAGTGTCACTACCAAACTCCAGTCCCAATTCACATTCAAAAGTAATGCCCTTTGCTTGCTAGAGCAGAGCTATGTGTCCACACAAGACCATTTCCCAGCAGTGCTGACAGATAGGGTCAGGGCACTTGACTGAGTATGTGCAAAGTGCATGTAGTTCGTGTTGTTCCCAGACTTTATCCTCTGAGATGTTTTGTGACTCCCTGTGTGCTGATAAGAGATAAAATCTTCCAGTGAAGGTTCCCAAAGGTGTCATGGGTAGCTATGTTGAATAGAACCTTCCTCCATTTTGGCGATGGAACGCCAATACCATTGGACTTTTATAGGTGCTTGAATTATTAAACCTTTAGTTCCTTAAATACCTGATATTGTAGGTATGTTTTTAATTAACTACAATACATATTAACAAATCTCTAAAACATAGTTGCTGGTTAAATGAAACTTGTGACCACTTATGATTCTATTATGTGCAAACATAATAATATTATGCAGCAAACTAATAATATTATATATGCATTAATATTCTATGCATATGGAGTAATTCTTTAACCATCCTCTTTGACAGTTAGTTTCATTTTATTATTGTCTTAGTTGGATAAATATAGTTTTTGAATTTGAACAAACATAGATTAGATTTTGTTTCCTTTACTCTATCTAGGTGAAGTTACCTATCTTAAAACATGCTATTAAAATATTTTAATATTTGCAATATAGAGCTGTTAATTCCTTGGTTCTTATGAGAAATCAATAGAATTTAATTCCAAACAGTCATGTAAGATTAACATGGCAGAGCTTAGTAACTTAGAAATGTGTGGCAGCATGCATTGTGCAAGGCAATGTGGTTTACTTCTTGAAGTATTTATAAATCATATGAAAAAGTGTGAATAAGAAAAAATTCCTCATGACCTTTTCATTTGTTTTGTTTTTGCAACGTCAGGCATCCGCTAGACATATACTCCATCAGTGAACTACATCCTTAGCCCTGGATGAATTTTAAATAGCTAGTTTTGATCAGTGCATTGCTGTATCTGCAAAATCTTTGCATTGAAAGAACTCTCTAGTCCTACAATAATGGAGAGCCCTGATATGTAAACAAGCACTGTAATGTTTAAATCTTGCTGTTTTACATTTGCATACTAAAAATGTTAGGACCAGTAACAGACAAAGATCATCCCTCAGTTATCCCTACTTTATAGAGAATTTTCCAAGAAAAAATGGAAGATTTAGGACACATTAGAAGAGAACAGACAAGAAGGATGGCAAGTCATAAGAGTGAAATGAAGCAAATATCAAATCACAGTAGAAAAGTAAGTTTTTTAGTTACTTAAGAATTGATATACTTTGGGGGCTTCTTCAGCTGATTTCTCTAAAGATTAACTATAGTACAAAACCATCCATATTCTCCAAAGATAGAATTGTGATAGCTAGCGTGGTAGCAGGCAGATACAGAATTCAAGGAACATGTTAGCTACACAGCAAGTCTGAGGCCACGGGAGCCTCTGCCTCTATAAACAAAACAAAATCAAAACAAAAGTAAAGAAAACAAAGTTTTTTTATAGAAATATTCCATTCTCTAGATTTATACAGATCACTTGAGTCTTTGGTTCAATGCCATGAGAACACCCTGAGAAGTTCATTCCTTCACATAGTTCACTTTGCTCCATTAGTTCATAGCACTCATCGTATGGACTTTCATTGACTTCTTCTTTGAGAAAGTTGTGTGCATTGAAGTTTCCCTTTCATCCTATAAAAAGTCACACTTAAGTGTCTTAATTAAATTTTAATATCATTAGTTCTATAATATTCTGTGATCAAAAGGAACCTCTCTTCTCCCTCTCCCCAACCCCCTTCCTTCCACCTCGCTCTCTAATGCCTATTCTCCAAATACCATTAATTATGTGCATCATCAAGAATACTTGTGCTCTCAGCGAGATTCTCATAAAATACTTCAGGGATATTTGAATCCAACAGTAAGTAGCCATTGCTATGATCCCTAATTACATTCCTGAACTGAATTTAAGATTCCTCACAGTGGCAAAGTGAGTGAGAGGCGGCCAGTCTCCTAACAGCTGCTCAAAGTATAAAAAACTAACCTAGAAAGTCAACATTGATCATTTTTACAGAGCAGTGGATGTTCACCTTCAGCCCAAATTACCATGACACGCTGCTCCTTGACTCCTGGGAACTAATTCCAGAGTCATAAATGATTGAATTTCTTTTGTCTTAAGAAAGATCCCCAAGGGAACACTGATCAGGTCCTGTCTCTGCAGTGTCTTGTGAACAACCTAGTCTCTTGAATTAAAATTGTTTCTAAAATAGAATGACTCCTTTACAAACCAGACTATCTTCCAATCACCCACACTACAGATTCCCACTACATAAATCAGTAGTTCTTATGTGAAAACTTCTATCAGAACTACTGATTTATGTGTATCAGTGTCCCTTCAAAAGCAAATCATTTAAAAGTTTTTAATTGAAAATGCCCACAACATGAGATCATTAACAAACTTATGATAAATAAATTTCAGACTCACAAAAAAATCTGGCAGACAGGTACCTTAGATATAGATAAATATTTATCAAAACAAATAACATTGAAACAAAACTTTGCTATGTCAAATCATTCCTACTATGTTGGCACTCATTTAAAAGTCGAAAGAGAAAATTTCCAGCACAATCAAAATATTTTACAGTCTCTTTACCAAAAGGATTAAAGATCCTCAATTTGCTTTCACAAATGGAAAAGTTTTGAAAACTTTTATTACAAAAAACCAATGTAATACCAGCTAAAAAAATCTTTAAGTGTTTCCAACTGAGTTATCTGAGCCATTGAGCTTAATAAAACGAATTGAATAGTGGAAAGATTATATATTGAACAGGTTTATTAATTTTGTTCTTAATGATATGTGGTGTAATCTAAATGTGTTGAAACTGGAATGCCATGCAACATCAGAGAAGAAGCTCAGAGAGGGATTTTCCAACAATAGCCTTCTTTTCACCTTAGAGGCATCTCTGTGTTCAAATCCACAGAGATGATTGTGATGGCTAGTGTTGGTTGTCAGCTTGACTATATCTAGAATGAACTACAATCCAGAAACAGGGGTACACCTGAGATCCAGATCTTGAGGCAGGAAGACAACACACCTTTGAACTGCTTCTTGAGGCTGGAAGGCACAAAGTTTTGATCCAGATCTTAAGGCAGGAAGACACAGCTTTAATATGGGTCACACTTTCTGCTGGAAGCCAAAGGAAGAAGGACGCCTTCCTTCTTTGCCTGCTTTCCCTTGCCTTGACAACACATCCAATGGAGCCTACATCTTTGGAATTCCAGTACATACAGCAGACCATCTGAGACAGCCTTGTGGAACTGAACATCTACTAGATTCTTAGACTTCCCATTAACAGCTAAGAAGAATTGTTGGATCAGTTGGACTGCAGCCTGTAAGTCTCTCTAATAAATTCCAGAGAGAGAGAGAGAGAGAGAGAGAGAGAGAGATTCATTCCATAAATTCTGTGACTCTAGAGAACCCTGACTAATACAATGACCTAGTGTCACTGGATAGGAACTGAAAATAGAGCTTTTATAAAGCATTAGAAACTACCACAGAAAGTTGGCTCTGCATGGCACACAGAAGTAGCCAAGATCTACAGAAGGCAGCAATACATATTCACAGGGAATGAACATCTGAGGGATGGATAGCTCAATAGAGAGCTGAAAAATAAATAGGAATTTAGGAGAAAAATATGCTGTGAAGTAGTTTCTCACAGAACTACATCACAGAATCTGCCTCAGGTACCTTAGTTTTGACTTACTAACTTCCAAAGTGTAAAATAAATAAGTAAGCTAATAAATAAATAAAATAACAAGCAAGCAAGCAAATAAATATATAAATAAATGGCTGTTGTTGTTGCTAAGTCTCTGAGTTTATAATGGCTTGTTATTTCAGTCCAAAATGATGTCACTAGTACTTAGAGTGGTGCAGGAGATCTAACTTGACACCTCTGCAAAATCGTCAAGTACAAGTGAGCCATCTCTCCAGTCTGCTCTTAATACTCCTTTAGCAATATAACATAACAGAGGCCAATGGGATGATGGTTCAGTGGGTAAAGATGCTTGCCACCAGGTCTGACATCCTGAGTCAGATCCCTAGAACCCCCTCCCCCCCACGCTCAAAGTGGGGAGATGGAATACAAAGTCTTACATTGTGTTTATATTGTATTTTGTGGTATAAGTAAATATACTTATACCTTACTTACATCTATACATGTATAAATGGTTAAACAGATAGGATAGATATAGTCCAAACTATAAAGCTATTTTACATAAGTGAGTTGTGTGTATAGGGATTTTGGTACACAAAGTCTGAGGACTACTCTACCAGAGACACCCTGAACAGTGAGAAGCAATCAGTCTATGAAACCTATGTTCACAGAGGTAGTGGGGCAAACCCTAAGCCCCACCTCAACCTGAATGAGAACTGAGGAAAAGTATGCAATAGAAAGCTGCAGAAAGATAAAAGCAGCTTGTATTTTATTTTTTGTATTAAAAGGATGCATTTTACCTTGTTATCAAAAAAAGGCTCTGAAAGCCAGCATCTTTACCCACTGAGTCGGCCTCTGCTATGTTATATTGTTAAAAGAGTATTAACAGCGGGCTGGGAGAGGGCTCACCGGTAACAGGCACTTGCTGATTTTGTAAACTTCAGGTTAAATTCATGGCACTCATGTGGCATCTAACAAGCATCCGTAACTCCAGTTTCTGATCTAACATCCTCTTCTGCCCTCATCAGGCAATGCATGCATGCAGTACACATTATACATGCGGGCAAAATAATCATACACATAAAAAATAAAATAATTTAATTAAAATTAAAAGCTTATGTTAAAAGGAGCACTAATAAGATCTGTCTGTATATGTTCAGAACATTTGTAGTCATCCAAATCCTTACTATATAGTATACAAGCAAGTGCTCAAGAGGGCTGCGGGATATGTCAAATGGAAGGACATCCCAACAGCGTGTGTCCATACATCATTTCATCCCAGTAGATTCATTATTGTTCTCTGTATGTGGAAACCTTTTTTTCTGTCTTTTGAAACTCTGGAAATTTCAAACATTTTTATCCAGGGGTTGGTGAATCAATCATGAATATGGAAACTATGGTTAAGTAGAGCCAACTATAATTTTGAAATCCATTTTCTGAGACTACAACCTCAATTTAACTACTTTGGCCTTAAAGAATCAGAATTTATTTTTGTGCTAGTACACACATGCCAGAAATGTTACAGGTCTATTCATAGCTTGCTAATGTAGTAACTAAACATAGCGCTTGGTAAGGTTTCACCCACTGTATAAAAAAATAAAATATTTTTAGATGCATGCATACCATTGCTAAAACTTTCTCAACTCAGGTTTTGAAGAAACCAACCATAAAACTGATATGAGGAAAGTAAATATTTTATAACTAAAGCCAAGAACGGCCTAACTTGGTTTAATTACATTTTTTCCTTATAAATATTTGTAACTAAAGACATGATGGTATTTCCTTAAGCGAACAACAGTGTACCTTGCCTGTGACTGAGGCATCATGAACCCTAACTTAATGAGTTCCCTAAGTGCAGCCAAATGCTTCCTTCCAAGAGCACTTTGGGTCAGTTTGGAGTTGATGGCCATACTGTAGATGTTTGTGGCTTTAGAGAACGGGAATATCTAAACCATTGTGTTCAAATTTCAGTCAGATGAACAGATTTCCTGCCTAGGTTAAAACACTTATTCTGTAAAATAACAGATACTCACTGACATTCATATTCAAAGAGGAGGAGTCAGTGCATCAGACATGCATGAGACTGGGATGGTTAGAGAGGCACTGGAAGGCAAATTGATTTCTAGCATTTAGCCTCAAGGTGGAAGCTTATGGACAAGACCCTGTTTGCCACAGGTTCCCCGGTGGAGAGGTGTTTACAGGGTAACTGAGAATTAATAAACTCCTCCACTTACTGAGATGCCCTGACATGCCAGAAGTGTGATGTGGCCTGGCACAAGGCATCCTAGGCAGCTCTGTCCTGCTCAGAGCCTGAAGCAAATTCCAAGACTGTTAGTTCATTTCCTTTGAACACAAATCTCTGGATTTGGAGTTAGGATCCTATGATGATCGAGAAGATCCTACAAACACAACTTGGCCTCAGAAAGGCCCCAGGAAAGTGTGACAGATCCAGTTTGAGCCTGCTCCTTTTCATTTTTTGTTTTTGCTTTTGTTTTTGTTTCTCCAAGACAGGGTTTCCCAATAGCTATGGAGCCAGTCCTGGAACTCGCTCTGTAGACCAGGCTGGCCTCGAACTCACAGAGCCTGCCTCTGCCTCCCAAGTACTGGGATTAAAGGCATGCGCCACCACCGCCCAGCAAGCCTGTTCACTTTTAACACAACACAGAACATTTCCCGTGAGGAAGCCTTCAGAATCAAAACACTAAACTCCTAAATAAATGTGTTGAAGGAATCCTATACTGTCCACCTTCCAAGTATCAGGGTTTGCAAAGATGAAGCCCCCTAACAGCCATTGATTTGCCGAGGTGAGCTTTTTCTCCCTTTGAATGTCATTTGAATCACTGAAAATCAATTTGAATCGCTACAGTAAAATCATTAAGGGAACAGACAAATGTGCCTTTTGTTGATCGTTGTCACCAAAATATCTTCTGGGGTTTTACAGATACATACCTGCTCTAAAACAAACAAACAAACAAATAGAATGTCCAAAAATCACAATTTCAAAACAAACAAGAAAATAAAAAATACACTATCAAAAAAACTAACAAGATATTCACTACTCAAATTCTACACTTTTTAATATTTTCCTTTTATATTTATATATATTTCTATCATCTATATATTTATATTACTATATATGCATAAATTTTGGATAATAGTTTAAGTAATTTACAGACATCATGACATATTCCTCTCATTTCTTCATTAAGAAATGAATACATTCACATGTGACCATAATGGTATCATTCCTACCGTCACATAGTTAGATTCAGCTGCCAATGTCATACAAACCTGGAAAGAAGGAATCTCACCTGAGGAATTACCTTGATTAAATGGCTTTGTGCTCATATCTTTATGGCACTTTCTTAATTGCTAAGTGATGTAGGAGGGCCCTGCCCACTGTGGGCAGTACCCTCCCTAGGTATGTGAGCCTAGGCTAAGGAAGCAAGGGAGTTGAGCAAGCCAAGAGAAGCAAGCCAGTAAGTAGCTTCTCCACATTGTCTCTGCCTTCATTGCTGCCTCTGGATTTATGCTTTGAGTTTCTGCCTTGGCTTACTTCAGTGACAAATTGTAACCTGAAAGTAAAGCAACTCTTTCTTGTCTGGGGTATATTTGGTCATGACAGTCACAGCAACAGAGAGCAAAGTAAAAACCCTTAGAAAATGTACAGCAGTTCCCAAAAACCTTCAGAGTCTCAGTTCAAATTCAGACTTTCTATTTATGTGCCATAACCCTTCAACTTAAAAAAAAATTAAGATTTTAATTAAAATTTCCACTCCATTTATTTCTCTGTTACACCTCTTAAGACTTTCTTTATTAATATGCTTAATACGCTCAAAAGAACCTAATTTCTACTTTTTTATTTTCTCAAAGTAAATGCTTTTATTGCTGAGATTATATGAGATTATAATATAATTACATTTCTCCCTCCAATTCCTCCTGCATACACCTCCCACTCTACTTCAAATACATGGCCCTTTTGCCACGGAGATAAATGTATATATATTCAGGAATAACAGTTTGGTATTGGATAATCAATTGGTACGTTTTCTTATACTACAGAAAATCACAACCAATTAAAATGCAGAGTTGTGGAGCCCAGTCCCAGTGGACACATCTAGATAACACCCTCATACATAAGGCTCAGGGAACATTAAAGAGGGGACAGAAAGATGGCAAGAGCCAGAGAATCAGAGAGTTTGCTAAAAGAAAACTAACTTTTTAAAGGCATTGCCACAGATGTCATGAAGACTTCCTGCATTCTGCCTACACTGTGTTTCCATATTTGTTTTAGTGGATCTTTCTTCCTTTCTTTTGTCCTTTTCTCCTTCCTTCC
>LOJH01034648.1:0-15974 GCA_001685095.1 Ellobius talpinus
GGGGGGGGAGGCAGGGGAGGTCACTCACTGGGACTTGCTCATGTTGGCCACATAGCGGTCCTATGCTTGCTTAGTTTTTTGAGTTACACCAGTTTGGGGCCAACCCACTGTGGCTTTGAGGAACATACAACCCCTCATCCCAGTCTATGAGGTCAGGTTGGTCTTAGAGGAAACAGTGAGGAGTTGCTCAATGCCTAAATTCCCTCCCACACATACCCAAGGCAAGAGAGACCCCCCAAGCCCCAGACCAACCCCTTAGACACCAGCAGCCTCATTTTCATCTCTGCAAGATCACCCCTGGGGACCATGGCAAGGGCCCACATTGGGGCTCCTCTCCAGTACTTGAGAATTTAGGCTCAAAGAGCACGCAGACACTGACACTCCCAGGATTAAATGGGCAGCAGGTCAGGCCAGGCCTAAGCTGTGATCTGATAGCAGCAAGAGTTCCCTTTGTCTTTGGGAAAACCAAGTACAATTGCTCCAAGCCATACCTACAAGTCCGTGTCACATCTGAGAGCCTGGGGTTGGAGGACAGTCAGGGTGGCCCTCACTGGGATCCAGCCTCTTTCAAGGAGCTTTGTCCCTGGGCTTCTACCTGCATTGCTGTGAAATGGGTTAGAGACCCGTGCCTTGTTCACCAAGGTATAAGGATCTATGGGTTTTTCAAGTTAGTCTCCAAAGCTCACAAACTATTGAGTTTATCCATGAAAAACTCAAAATTACAGACACAGACAACAGATGATGAATGGTTGCTACAGGCCAGAGAAGAAGGAGGAAAGGGGGAATTGTGGCGTGGATTTTTAAAAAAAAAAATATTATTTTTTTATCCCAACTTTTAATTACATGCATATGTGGGTTGGCAGGAAGGGTATATGCACATGAGTGCATGTGCTCTAGGTGGACAGAAGAGGGCGCCAGATCCCCCAGAACTGGAGCTGCAGGCTGTTGTAAGCCATCTGACATGGGTGCTGAGAACCACACTCAGGGTGTCTGCAGAAGAAGAAAGTATTCTGCGTCATCTCTGCAACCCCTGGTTTGGATCATGAACATCCCCTAAATCTTAGGCACTGAAGGCCTGGTACCCAAGCAGCCGTGTCAGAGTAGGACCTTGGGGAGGTGACTGAATTCTGAGGGCTGACCTCATTGGTGTGTTAATCCATCCTGGATTCACAGTTTAACACAGTTGGGAAGGGGTGGGATCTTTAGGAGGTAGTGCCCTGTTGGAGGAAGAAGGTCATTTGACCCTGCCCCTTCCTCCTAGCTGTTATGAGATGAGCAGCTCATCCCCCCCCACACACACAGTGTGCTGCCACCCCCAAACCCCCACCCTGCTCCAAGCAACCAGAGACTAAAACTTTTGAAGCCATGGGCCAAAATACTCCTTTCCCTTTACAGTTGGTTTCTCTGGGGGTTTTGCCACAGCAATGAAAAGCTGATTAACCCAACAGGCCAGTGAAAAAGTCATCCTTTTTTGGCAGGATCCTTTGGTGAGAAAGTTGCCCTGTGTTCCGGTTGTATCGACATCCACACCCTGAATGTGATCTTGTGCTGTTTTGCGAGATGTTAATATTGGGGAATAGAAATGAAGGGCACCCTGGATCTCCACATTTTCCCATGAAGACCTGTGGTTTGACAGCTATAAGTTATCTCAAAATAGAATGTTTAATGCTTAAAAAAAATAGAGTTGCTGAAACAATGTCAAGTAGAGAACAACAATCTATGACAACACTACCTATTCCCCAAGGACTCCTTGACAAGATAATGTGTCCTGGGAATTTGTGTCAAATAAAGCCATCCTGGCAAATGAGGGGAGAGGCCAGGTAGGAAGAGCCTGACCATAGGTTTAATACCTTCTATTTCTGTGCCTACTATGAATGCGTAATAAATGTGGAAGGGAATGAATGAATGAATGAATGAATGAATGACCTGTTGATCTCCGAGGGAATGAAGTGGGTCTAAAGTAATAGAAGTTTGGGACTCAGCCAGCAGCTCTCTCCAGGCTGGATGAGCCAGGCCAGGTCCTCGCCTTACCTCCTGCATCCAGCACTGGGAGCGGGCTGTGTGTGTGCCTGCAAGGATGAGGACGGCTGAGTGATGTACTTTAATTAGTGCAAGAGTAAATTACATCGAACGAACAGAGCCCCGGCTCCTCCCGACGGCATGGGGAAAATGGAAGCCTAGCATTTCCAATTTAAGGTTTAGTTAGATAATGCCTATTGGTGCCAGTAGATTACAGAGTGGATATTAAATCCTGCAGGATTTGGATTCGGAGCGTACAAATGGAATCCATAAGTAGAAGGAAGCAGCCGGAAGGAGCTGGCCCTGCTGTCCTCAGCTAATGAGGAGCCTTCTTGCTGTGGCAGAGCAGCTGGCATAGAACTAAGTCCCAAAGCGTCCACTCACACAGACAGGTCTGGAGGACGCAGTCGTCACACAAATGCCAGGGTTAGAGGGACTTTTCTCATGTGCTCCCTGAGCGGGCTTGAGTGGAAAACTGATAGAACTGAGGCATCTGGATCTTTCCCCACTGCCCACTCCTCCCCTCAGCCAACCCCTATGCTACCTTCAAAACACCTCAAGCACCTCCTTAAATTCCTGTGTGAGCTGGAGGATCCCAGGCTCCCCCTGGCACTGCATTCCCCACCAGTTCTCCTAGACCTTACTTCTCCCTCCCCTCAGAAAAGGTCACTCTCCCACACCCCTTCCCCAGGCGCAAAGCAGGGCCCGACATCCACACACTGCACAAATGGCCCCTCCAGCTGATGTGGACTTCCCTTTCAACACCTAGTGCACCTTTGAATACACGATACATTTGCAGCATCGGGGTCTCAAGACCTTCAAAAGGACTTCAGGAGAGAGTCCCACTGCTGCCCTGCTTTGTGGTTTCCAGGTCTACCCTGGTGATAACTGTGGTACTGCGTGCCTGTCCGGGGTCACTCTCCTCAGCCGAGCCATAGTTATCTCTGCTTTCCCGCTTCCTTGGCGGAACAGCAGGATTCAACCCACATTGTTCATCCCCACTGTCTTTACTTGGAACCTTGTGCAGAGGCGGGACCTTGTCACTGTGCACAGGACAGCCTCGTGTTTCTGCTTATTTCTAAGCCGGGTTCCGCTCAGAGGGGATGTGAGCGGTAGCCAAGACCTGCAAGGATTGACTCCCGGGCCTTACTTTTCCTAGAGTTGGTGCACAGTGGTTCCTCAGAACCCAAGACAGTCTGGTACCAGGATGCAGCGGATACCAAATTCCATGGATAAACTAGTCCTGTATCTAAAACAGCATGTCCTTTCATGCCACCTATGCACAGCCTCCTATACACTGTACACAGCACCTAGATGACTTACAACACCTCAGACGATGTCAATGCTATGGAAATAGGTGTTAGATGATATTGTCTGGGGACTAATGACAAGATAAAAATGCTTATACATGTTTAATGTAGATGCCGTTTTTTGTCAAGTAATTTTCTTCCCCAGTTGCTTAGATGCACGGGTACAGATTCTGCAGCTCCAGCGAGCCGGCTGCACCAAGGTTGATTGGCATCTTTTGATAGCCTCTGTGGTATTCCTGGACCAGCAGGCTTTGGGCAGCAAAAATGAGCAGTCTTGAAAATGCAGACCCAGGGCCCCAAGTCTTGGGCTGAGACAAGACCAGCAGGGAGCGTGGGCCTTCCCTAGAATGGAGATGATGTCACACATGCTCAGCTAGAAGGTTCAGGCTCAGGGAAGGTGGATGAAGCAGCTTATTAGTCTAAGCAGGATAAAATGTGTAAATTAATTACCCCGGCCACCCGTGCATGTAGTGGCTGGCCCTACACTCTGGAAGAAGCCTGGCCTCTGTCCTTCCCACAGTTTGGTTCCCCTGCCAGATGCGGCTCAGGGGACCTGTGGCTACATGCCCATGGGGAAAGGAAGGGCTCAGGCTCAGACCGGCCACAGCATGTGCAGCCAAGCAACATAAAGGAGACAAACAAGCCTTTGCCTACATGGGAAGGTTCAGTTTCTAAGCCATCACCATAAAAGCAGTGGGCAGAAACCAAAGGCAAGGAAAGGAAGGGACAGGGCCAACCTTGTCTCGTTCATTCGTTCATGAGCACCTGTCTACCCCTGACAACAAAAGAGTAGGGCACTTGGTGGACCAGTGCTTCCTTTATTTAATCCTCACGCTTAGGCACATTAGCCTAATTAGTATTAGCCCCATTCTGCAGACAAGAAAACTGAGGATCAGAAAGAAGAATGTATCTTGTTCTATTGACCCAACATGCCTCTTCCCATGCAGGCACAAGCGAGGGGTGATCTCTGGAATTTTATCCTCCTTAGCCCCTGGCAGTCCAGGCAAAGCACCCCTCACCGGTGTTATCCTCTGCAGCTGGGATCTGCTCCCCCACTTGCTATTCAGTCCCCTGCCTCCAGCTGCTTCCTGCTCAGTGTGGGTCAGCTTCCCTGTCTGCTTGCCCGTCCACCTCCACAGTGGGGCTACTGGATGATGTCTCTACAACTGTGCCGGTTCCTGAGGCCCTCCACTCGCTCTCGCTGTGTGTGCTGAATCCTCCTCTTGAAGCCCCTCCCATAGAGACAGCCACTGCACTTGCTGTCAGCCCAGCTTTGTGTGTGCTTATAATGGAGCCTTGATTCCTGATGGTCTGGCCACTGCCCCCCTCACACAGGGAACTCAACTGCATGCCAGGCCTGACTGGTCCCTCCAAAGCTTCCTACCATGAGTCTCCCCAGGACTGTGCCCTCTTCAGAGAACTCACCTTCCACACCCTGGATTGAACTTCCTGATTAGCACACTCTTTCATCTCACCTCCCCCAAGGAAAAGCTAGATTCAGGTCCCCACCACCTTGCAGCCCCCCTGCAAGGCCTGTGCCTACTTCTTGCCATAACTCCAATAAGGTCACCCCTTGGTGTCTGACAAGGATTGATTACAGTACCAGGCCCCAGGATCCACAGATGCACAGCTACTTGTGTAAAGTACTGTGGAATTTGAATATAACCCATGCACATCCTCCTGCACATTTCAAATCTTCCCAATTACCTATATCTGATACAATGTAAATGCTATGTAAATAAGTGTATTGTTTAGAGAATAATGACAAGGGAAAAAAGGCTCCATGTTCTGTACAGGTGCATTTTTCCCCATAACATTTTTAATCTGCCTTTGGTTGAATCTGCCGATCCAGAACCTCAGCTACAGACAGAAAGGAGGGCAGGCTCTGACTATGAATGAATGGAGTTTTATTCATGGGTCTCATGTCTGTCCCTAATCCTGTCCCCTCAGTGAGACCCCTGTCTATCTGTCTCACCTGGGCCTAGGAAATAAACCCATCAACCCACACCTCTTAGCAGTTGGTGACTCTAAGGCCATCAGAGTTCTTGTGGGCACAGGCACCCCTAACCAGGCCTCCCATTACTGGATCAGCCTCCTGCAGCGAGGTCACTGTCAATAATGGGATTTGTCTGATTGATATTAATTTATTGACAACCGCAACCACAGCAAAAGTTCTCTCCTCCCTCTCCGTCTCCCTCCCTCCCCTAGAGCCCTGTCCATCCTGGTGAATCTCAGGGAACCTGGGAGTATTCTCATCACCTGGGGAAGAGTTGAGATCCTCTACCGCTGTAGAATCCTCATCTCCCCACCCCAAAGGGGCCAACTCACACTCCCCTCTTCTCTCCCTTAGCCTCCTCTGGGCCCCAGCTTTGGCAAGGTGATGGATTCTGAACTAGAAGTTGGCACATCCACCAAAAAATGATTGTTTATCTCCCTTGTTTATGTGGCTGAACAACAGCTTGTTTTCAACTTGATAGTCAATACTCAGAAAGACAAAACCGCCTTGGTCACTCTTGGGAGATGGCGTGAAGATGTGATGGGGAAACAAAGAGGACGGAGGGCTGCAGAAAGGAGCCTGGTGAGTCCACAGCCCCTGCTCAGGCCAGACCTGCAAACGGAGCCCCATGGCAGATCCCCCAGAAATGGGACATCCTCTGCCCAACCTGCTTTCTATGAGCCAGCTATGGCATGCCCTAGTGGGACACAGGGCAAGTCCTTCACTCCTGCTCTGGCTGGGGGTTTGCCTTCTAACAGTATGCATCCCATAGTCTAGGATAAGAAGGTCTGATTAGCTAAAGGTGAGGGAGTGGGAGAAGCAGGCTGGCTCCCTTTGTGGAAGAACTGGCTGAGCAACCCAGACCCAGAAGCCTAGGCAGAGGCGCGCGCCTCTGTGCCTATTAACCATGGTGAAATGCTGTCACCTGCTGGTCAGTTCTAGAACTCCAGGAGCCGGAGTCTGGGAGACCTAGAGCTAAAAAATGTGTTCCTCATCACCAAATGCAAAAGCAANAAAGCCAGGTGGGGTAGCACAGACCTGTAATTCCAATATTGTTCTTGGATACACAGTGAGTTTGAGGCCAGATTGGGCTACCAGAGAGTCTCCAAAAAATAAAAAGCGATATGAGAGATAAGAATATATGAAATTGTGAAAGAGTATAAAATAATAACAACAACCGTGATGGTAGACTCACACTTCCTGCCAGGCTGGGAGGCTGTCATTGTTCACTGTTGTTGCTTCAATGACTATAACGAAGTTAAAATCTTTCTATTATTAATCACTCCCCAAGGTTTGCAAACAGGGTTTTGAAGTTCAGTCATCTGTTCTATGGAAGTTCTTCTTCCATAGAAGTGGGACAACTTTCCCAAGGTCAAGCAATTGCTATATGGAGGAGCCAGGATCCCAGCCCAAACCAAATGGCTCTGACTACGCACAGTCACCTGGCTCGTCAGAGAAGCCCCAACACATCACTGTCCCTCTCCCTGGGTCCCCATACCCTCCTCTCTCACTGCCTCACTCAGGGGACTGTTTCTGAGCCCCACTGTTCCAGGACATAATGGCACTGCCCCTCCAGATTCTGAGTCCTGGAGGCCCAGAACAGAGCACAAAGCTAGTAGGACCCCAGCCTTTTCTTCTAAATGGAAAGGTTTCTCCTGGGCCGAGGACTCGAGGTCTGAGTCTGGGACAGTCTAGTCTAAAGAGGCAATCGGGCTGGGAAAGAGAGCCCTGGGGATGGGAATCAGCTGCCCGGATTCCAGCCCAGCCTCCATCCCAGTTCCTGCCTGTGACAAAGCACATTTCCCAGTCCTTCCCAATCCTCTTCACTGTGACAGCCAAGAATGGACCCCAGCAACGATCCAGTGAAACCCCTGGGAAAGGCCGTACCCAGAGAGGGTAACCGGCTTGCCCAGGTACCAAGACAAGATGGCAGGGCCCAAGACAAGAAGCCCAGCTCGAGCTTCCTACTACACCCCAGTGCAGCCCCATCTTCCCTGTCTGCTCATGGGCACCCCGTGTACCCAGAACTGCCTACAACCCGGAGGGTGTGACATGAACCCTGGGTGACAAATGTCCTTCTTCTGGGACAGACACTTCCCGTTTGCCCTGGGACCTGGGACCAGTCTGTCATTTTCTCTCAGAGGGAGGTGGCCTGGGAACTGAGAGGTGAGGGTTCCTGGTTGCTTTATAATCACAGCTCTGGAGACAGTGGCAGTGGCAGATTGATGAGGGGAGTGCACTCAGTGATGTTGCCCCCTGGGTCCCAGTAGAGGGCCCAGGGCCTTCAGACCCTGCTATCTTCTTACCTTTCCTTGCCTCTGTGCTACTCTGTAGGTGGCAGACCTACTAAGGCCAGGCAGTGGCTTGGCCACCCTCCGTGACTTTTCCCTGGAGGACTCTGGCTCCCATTCCATCCCTCCTCTGCAGTGGGAAGTGGGCAGTGGGCAGTGGGGACAGGCCCCCAGGACTGGGAACCACTTGGGCCAGCACTGTTCTCAGAATCTGGGCAACTCTGGAACCTTCACTGTATCTCAGTCCCAAAGCATAGGTCCTAGAGAAGGCCAATGGACTTTATAGCAGTAAGCACACAGGTGACCTGCTGGCACTCCTTGGGGACAGTTACATAGAAAAGCCGGCTGCAAGATTGGGGCTTGGGAGCATCATCCAAGTGTGGGAAAATTCTCTTCTCTGCTCTCATGGGAGACTACCAAGGGGGTCAGAGCATGATGGCAAGTTCCTTAGCAATGCTGAGGACTCTCCCCAAAGGCCTGAGCCCCCTCCCCCTCCTCCTTTCTCCTTTCTAGCTCCCCTTTCTTCTGGTTCCCAGGGGCCCTCACGGGAAGCCTGACTGTTGAGGTCTGAAAGCTACCAACCCCACAGGCAGAGGGCCAGGGAAGGACAAGGAATATTGCTGTCCCAGATAGCCCAGCTGAATCTGATTTAGGTACCTCTCACAGTGTGGCATGTATGGTGTTGTGGCTGCCCCTCCCCTCCCCATCACCATTTTGACAGCCTGGGGGGAGACACATGATGCTCTGGCCCCACCAGGAGAAAGCGTGTCAAGTTTGTTTGTGCTCTGTTACATCATGCTTCTGTCTGGTTTGATCACCTCTTCCAGGAAGCCCTCCATGTCTCTTCCTTAGGCCTCTCTGGGGTCCAGGTATTTGGGAGTGTCATTTCCTTTCTCTGTACCCCAAGTCCAAGATGGTGCCATCCTTAGAATGCAGCCTCTGTTGTGACTTTCACCACCCAGGGCCCCTCCATGGAGAATGTCCTTGGGCCATGCCTCTGGTCCATCTTTACCACAAAGCTCAAGTCACAAGCTCAAAGCACCTACAGAAGACTCTAGGGCATGGTGGCCAGAGGATCTGACCATTCTCAATGGCTCTCAGGCTACTCAAGGACTCCCTGGCCTCCACCTTTTGTGTTCAGGGTTAATGAATGTGTGCCTCAGAAAGTTCTAGGTTTCTGTCCCTCAGAGACCCAGACTGGACCCAAAGGCACCATGTCTCAAGATATAAGAGGAAGCCGGGCAGTGGTGGCACACGCCTTTAATCCCAGCACTTGGGAGGCAGAGGCAGGCGAATCTCTCTGAGACCAGCCAGGACTACATAGAGAAACCCTGTCTCCAAGTAAAAGAAGTAGGAGGGAGAATGACCGGACACCATCTCCCTGCAACCCTGAGGGACCCCCCGACACACTCATTCAGATCCGGAGAAGTAAAGAGACAAATGGTTTATTTAGGGAGGGGGAAGCCCAAGCCAAAAGTACCCCTCCCCACCCCTGCAAGATGACCTGTGCAGCCCCATAGGCCCAGAGTGGGAGACAAGCCCTCAAACACCCAATGCTGCTGCTGATTTGGCCCTCTCAAAGCCTAGTGACATGAGACATGGATGGAGCCTGACACCCCTAAGACATGTGGTACCTCACAAGCAACACATTCTTAGCAGCTCACCTGCCGTCTACTGCTGTGAAGAGACCCAAATTCCATATGAGCGAAAGGCTACGGGCAAATTTTCATGAGTGCATTGTGGCACATCAAGGGAACAGCTCCTCATAGCCATGGTAGAGAAATATCTAGGCTACAATTCTCTTGCCAGGCGGGAGAGCCCATTCTCTGGCTTTGCAGCCTCAGAGTGGACATGGCAGAGCCTCACAACTGGACCAGGGCAAAGCCAAGATGCTGAGAGCTTCCTCTAAGGTGTGGCCAGGCCAGCCAAGCTTTAGTAAGTGGGATCCGAGAGGACACACAGGGCCTGTTTCCTCCTGACAGACTCAGGCTGCTGATAAAATGTGAGCCCGAGGGATAGACACAGAGAGATTGCCTTAACTGGGCACCTACTGTCCACAGTGGAGGGAAATGATCACCAAACCTGGACATGGCAGAGCCTGGGCAGGGGAAAGAGACTGGCACCGTGTGAGCCTGGTGGCCAGCTTCAGGAGAGAGTTACAAGAAATGAACCCAACTGTCTCTCACCCTGTGGTTGGTAACTTGGCCTCACACACAGAAATCACAGTGGCTGTATGTCACCAAGCAGAAAAGGAACCCATAGGGGAGCAGAGGAAGCCAGCATAATCTGGGGAGGGCAGAGTGGGGTCAGACTCCTGCCCTGCAAGAGCGCAGCAGCTTGGAAAGCAAGGGGCGACGGGAGAACGGGGTTGTGGAGCTCCTCGTTGAACTCAGGGGGCCTCATTGGACCCCATCCCGTTGCCTTTGTTGACGTAGAATGGCCGGTAGTGAGACTGTGAGGGAAACAGGAGTGATTAGGGTAGCCAGGTGGTAGCAGAACCCCACAGCCAGCCCACCCAACCTAGACCTCCTGGAACCTACAACCTACTGTGCCCTGTGGCCTGACCTGCAAAGAGCTACCTACCTATCTTGCTGCCAGGAGGTGTCCCCTGTTAGCATCAGAACTTCTATGTCCAAATTCTAACTAGAGTCCATTCCCGCCTATGAGCTTGGATTGCATCCGCAGCCCACAGTGTCTTCCTAGTGCCACTGCAGCTACCATGTGCATAGCACTTTGTGTTCTCTGAAACTACACATCACTGTGCCAAGGGCTTTCCATCAACAGACTCAATTAGGTTTTACAACCATCCAATTAAACAGGCTACTGTGACCATGGCCACTTTATAAGCAAGCAGACCAATGCACAGAGAGGCTAGGCAACTTGCCCAAGCCACCCAGCTAATGAACAGGAGGAACAGGATGAGAGGTTGGACTCCAAATCTCATCATCCCCAGCCTCACCTCAATTTTTGCTATCATTCTTCTGTCTTAAGCATTTCACATGTCGGCTTAGGTTCTCTACATGGTTCTCCCTAACAGACAGGATGAATGAACCATGACTCCAGTGCTCCGCACCCACCCTCCACAATCGTGGAGCATGAGCCTCTCTGGTCAGAGTCATGAACAACTTTCCCAGCCTCCTTGCTGGGTCATGTCACATGACAATTTCAGGGAAATCAAGCCCTACTCCTTTTGCCCTCCTACTCCCTCCTTCCGGGCTCCGAGGAGTCAGGTCCCCCAGGCCGGAATGGAAGAGCAAAGTGGAGCTGTCCCTGGGTCTCGGGAATCAGCCCTGTCCCTGAGGGGGTCAGATATGGAGCTGCTCTGTGCCTCCCAGACACTCCTGGTCTGTGACTCTTACAGAACAGGAGTCCAACCTAGGCAGTGCCAGGACAGGAGGGTTTGCAGCCCAGACCTGGGCTAAACCATCCATTCACAAAGGAAGAAATGGAGGCCCAAGGAGGAAAACTGAGCACGGACAAAGTCATGAGGCTGCTCTAGCAAAGCAAGACCTGAAGCCAGGTTCTCCAGCCCTCGGGTACATTCCAGGATCCCAAAGAAGGGCACAAGGTAGAATGGATTCTTCTTTCAGAACGGCTGGGTCAATGGCATATGGACTGCAGGCCAATGAACATGGCTGCAGTCTGAGAGGCTGGGGCAGAGGGTGAGGAGGAGGCTGATTCCCACCGCCCTCCCAATTAAGATTGCAGTAGGTGAGAGTTAGGAGGGCTGTGAGATCCCCAGACTGAGGAATTCAAGTAAGAAATGGAAGAGCAACTCATACGTGACCACATAGCAAGCTGGTGATGGCTGGGTCCCAGCCTGCATCTTAGGCTGGCCTCTATGCACACTACACTGGTTTCCATCGTCCCATTCTAGGTGCTGGTTGGACAGCACAGTCTTGTCCTGCTAGAGCCCTCTGTGGCCTTCTCTGTGGGGACTCAGGTCTGGGGGACAGGAATGTACATGATAGGAAGAGAATGACTCTCCCATTATCTGCTTTCCACAGTCCTGCTGCTTCGATGCCCTTGGGCCCAGCTCCACATTACACACACAATCACTTAGCTCCTCTCGTCCACAAATTAAAGAGTTTTTCCAATTAAACTAGCCCCAGCTGATCTCTGTAGAACAGACAAAACCCTGTGCTCTGACCTCAAAATGCAAAAGCAGTGGAAGCCAAGAGCTCTGGCCCCCATCTCAACAAAACCCTGACGCTACCTGCATGGCACCTGGTTAGCCCTCTTGGGACCTAGCACAAACCCTAGGAGGAAAACATTAGGGGAGATGAAGGTTCCAGGGTGACAGTCTCTGATTACTGCCATTCCCAGGCAACGATAAGATGCATCCGGTCTTCAGGGAATCAGGGGACACTTCTCATCATTGTAGAGGTGCCAGCAGGTAGTCTGGATCCTTGGCCACACACACCACCATTGCTGCTTTCTCTTTAATAAGCCCAGCTTACAGTTATTAGAGAGTAAATCCTTAATATACCTTCTAATGTTCCAGCTCCCCCAAACACACACCATCACTCCTAATGGCCTCTATGCTACCAAAGCTGGAAAGTAGTCCCAAGAGAGGGACCCATCTCCTGGATGTCTGTGCAACCAATGGACTAAGTATTTTACAGTCACACAACTCTTGGAGACCAAGCCACCATAGACACCCAGTGATCACTTGCAAATACCTACCCTGGCTGTCCATGCTACAGATTCTAAACTGAGGTCAAAGGCAGTGTGTGTTTACCCAAGTCCCCTGTAAAAAAAATCCCCCACTACCCCCCAATTTGCTACATGTGGTTGGTTGCTTGGGCCATTGCTATGTCCCATGTTCACAGTATGGCCCAGAGAAGTTTTCTCTTCCCACAGATCCTGAAAGCATGCGCAGTTGCCGAGTCCCTGGACACGACTGTGCTCAGCAGCCCTCCCAGTACACCTTACTCACCAGCAAAGTCTGTTTGCCAGATTTCCAAGTCTGAGGCTGGGCCTTGGGAGCCTGGCTCCGGAGGAGGGAGGGATAGCCTGGAAAGACAAGATGCTCCAGTCAAGAGGACCCAGGTTGGTGCTCAGGAACTCCCCCCAGCTGGAGCAGCACAGCTGCCTGCCCCAGAGTGATGCCCAAGCATCATCCAGCCCAAGAGCAAGTTCAGCCACCTGCAGAGGTGTGCAGCAGCTGGGATGGCGCAGTTGCCAGCTGGCAATCCTGGGAGGCTAGCCAAAGGAAGGAAGCGGCAAGGCAGAGGGAAGGAAAAGGAGCCAGCCAGGTAGGCAGGGACAGGCAGCAGGGGAATGTTGGCACCCCGTCCAGGTTTGCACTACGCTGCTAGGATCACCACCCCTCGCCCTAAGGTCTTACCACAAAAGACCTGTCCCTTTCCCAGAGTCCAGGACAGTCCTTCAGACAGCAGCCCCAGCCAACACTCCCCAGAAAAAAAGACTCCAGGCCCTGCTGGGCTGTGCTAGGGGTCAGGGTGAGGTTTCTCATTTATCCAGCCCAACTTGTGCCAAGCACCATGTGAGTGTCTTCCCCTTGCTCGGTCCTCCCATTTCTTATAGCTCAGCAGTTTACCTGAGTCACATGGCAGCAAGCAGCTATCAGGATTGGAAACCATGGCTTGCCAGACTCCGAAATCCATAATCCTATTCCTGCTGACTGGCTCTGGTTATATCACAGCAGCAGACCAGGAACCCACAGAAGGGCAGCCATTTGCCAGTGTGATTGTCACTCAAGGTTAGGACAGTAAGTCCAAGGTCCTAGCAGGTGGCTCTCTGCACTTAGTGAGAAGGTGCTAGCCCGGGATGAAACTGCCTGCCACCTCCTTGGCTCTCCTTCTCAGCCCAGGACTTCTATAAAGAACAAAACTGCACAGCCCGATAGAAACACCACTCAGCCCACAGGGCAAACAGCAGCGGCTGGGAAGAAGCTGGCCTGTGATTTGAAGAATGAGAAGCTGGGGAGATTAACAGTGTCTGTCCTTGGCAGCCACTGTCAAGGGAGGCTGCAGCTGCATGGGCTGGGCCAGCCCATACTTCCTGCTGCAGGAACAAGAACCCCTGGGGCTGTCCCTGCACCTAGGGCAGGAACTGCCTGAGAAAGAGAAGATTCTATGGGCCCTGAGTGACGATGAAGACTGGGAATGGAGACCTCACCTCTTGGTTTTGAGAAAGAAAAACCCTTACCAGCCATTAGAGTTAAGGGGGAGGGGGGACAGGAGTGGCCCAGGAGAACAGTCTTGGCAGCAGGCAGAAATCCAGAGAGAGTGAGCTAGGACGGCAGGGGTGCGGGACATGCATCTCTCTCTAGGGAGCTCTAAGGAATAGGGACCAGGACACCCTAGAAGTGGCAGAGATCTCCCCCAGGGTGGCCCACCTGCCCTGCTATGGCAGAAGAAGGGAAGGGGTGGGAAGAAGGTGGGTACCGGGATTGTTTTTAAAGAGCCCACTGCGGTCCAGTGGCTTGGAAAACTCTGCAGTGGCCTGTCCCAATGTTGTGAATTGATAGGGGGCTTTCCCAGTGCCTGCTGGGAGAGAGAGAGGTGTTAGCAGCATGCGCCTACTATCCAGGAGGCCGAGACTCTAACACCTCACTGGGGCACTATGCTTCTCCGTGCTCCACAGCCTAGCTCAGACCTGGGAACTGGAGTCCGCTTGGTAGCCCCGGTGTTCCCTGTCTGCCTGTGGGCCTGGTAGAGGGTATGGGGGGGAAGGGGTGTCTCAGGACTTCAGGCTATCCTTCTGGAAAACAGGGCAACCTGTCTAGGCCATTCCTAGTCATCCTGGTGAGTTATTCTGTGTGAGGGTGAGGTGAATTCCCTGTATCTGAAAGGAGGTCCTTCCAGGGCAGGCCTTAGCCAGAGACTCTCTGCAGTCTGTTGGGGAATGTCTGAGGGCTAAGAGCTGTTACCCTCTGTGCCAGGTGGCCTTCAGGCTAGGCTTGATCAAGGAACAGATAAGCATCCTCTGGGAGCCAACATGCCAAGGCGAGTCCCAGAGCGTCCCAGGCCTGGCCCAGGGACTGGACTTCTCTTGGGTCCTGAAGACTAGAATCCCCTATTCCTTCCCTTCTTCATCTTGCTAGTAGTCCTGAAATCTTGTCCTTCATACAGACTATGCTCTAGCCTGGACTGGACCATTAAATGCTAAAGCCACTTCAGAGGCCTCTGTTTGCTGTGGGGATTTGGGGTGTGTGTGCTCCAGACAATTCCTTTCTCTCTCATCCCAAGGAACCCAGCCACTGATCCTCCTGGGTCAGCCATTTTGGGTGTAGGGAGAGGTGAAATCCCCATCAGAGCTGCCTCTAAGGTCTAGAGGGAGAGACAGGCCCTGAGCCTGCTACACACAGGGAATAGCACACACTGCTGCACTGCACACTACAACACGCCGCTTCAAGCCTATATCCTCAGGATGACCCCAACCCCACGGGGCAGGAGGTGCAGATCATTCAACCAACTCAAGACCTACAGGAATAAGATAAGTGAGTAGGTGGGGGTCAAGTATAGGAAAAGAATGTCAGACCCAAGAGGCCTGATGCCACCTCCCCAGAGGAGCTGCTGCAAGATGACTCTATAAGATGAGTGGAATCCAGCCAACTGCTGAGAGGCACTGGGGAGTTAAATCAACTCCATAGCAGAGAAGCTGGGAAAGTAACCCAAGGGAGCATTTAGGCCACAAAGACAGGGATGCCTCTCCAGTCACCGAGGCCTGTCGTCCCAGCCCATCTTTAGGAGTCAGTATGTATGTCACACCCAAGAAACACTGCCATAGCCTGGCCCCTTTCCGTTCTTTGGGATGCACCAAAGGCCCAGGCTCAGCTTCCATCTAGGTCGGTGCCCTCACCTCCAGAAGGTGAGGGGAGAACTAGCCAGATAGGGAACAGAGACTCAAGCAGGGCAGCCTCAAGGCAAAGCAAGGGGTAGGGGTGAGCTCACCTTTCAAGGAGAAGGAGGAGTTGCCCTGCACAATGGGCATGTCCTCGGAGTTCTGAACAGTAGATGAGTACTCCCAGACCCTGGAGGTATAGTTACCTGGCAGGACAAAGAAGGCATATCAAGCTGGGCGGTGGTGGCGCACACCTTTAATCCCAGCACTCAGGAGACAGGGGCAGGCGGATCTCTGTGAGTTCAAGGCCAGCCTGGTCTACAAGAGCTAGTACCAGGACAGGCTCCAAAGCGACAGAG
Organism: Ellobius talpinus; assembly: GCA_001685095.1. Lineage (NCBI taxonomy): Eukaryota > Metazoa > Chordata > Mammalia > Rodentia > Cricetidae > Ellobius > Ellobius talpinus. The sequence continues at coordinate 15,788 of LOJH01034648.1, forward strand.
AAGCCTTGTCTTGAAGAAGCATGGGGGGAAGTACCTTTCAAATCAAAACATAGTTTAGCAGGGTAGTGGTGGTGCATGCTTTTAATCCCAGCACTCAGGAGACAGAGGCAGGCGGACCTCTGTGAGTTTGAGCCCAGCCTGGTCTGCAAGAGCTAGTTCCAGGACAGGCTCCAAAGCAACAGAGAAA
>LOJH01034650.1:0-15974 GCA_001685095.1 Ellobius talpinus
GAGAAGGCCAGTTCAGGCACCCTCTCCTCTGCTGCCCACGGATGTAGTTGGGGAAATCCCCTTGGACACCTGGGAACCCCTCTATGAGCCTATGGGGACCATGTTTATTCAAACCACCCACAGCATCATGCTGGAATTACTGCTTCTCCTCCAGGTGTGGGGCCCCTTTTCTTTCTCACTCCTCCATAATTTTCCACCTCTCTGTTTTGCCCATTCCTGAGAGAGAAAGAGCAGATGAGCTTCAGAAAAACACAGGGCATCCAGGGTCAGCTGGAAAAGGAAGGTGTGAGGGCACAGAAGGAAGGCAGTTATCATGGGTGTGGAGCTGAGGGAGGCCGGGAGCCAAAGCTCAAGTTTCCAGTTTCTTGTTTCCCAAGGCAAAAAAAAAAAAAAANACCAAGGTTACAAGTAAGGCAACAGAAAGAGAGATAGTTTAAGAATGGCTATAGCTAGTGACCAAGGAAAAGGTCCGGGCTCAGAAACACTGGGCAACAGATCTTAAGAGCCTTCCTACCTCACCCCCATTTTAGAAAACTTTGAAAAATGCAAATTTTATTTACTTTTCAAATTATAAAATATATGAGTATGTCAAAAACCACAGTGCTATCCATGTGAAAAGCAGTTCCAACTATTCAAAAATTATAGAGCATACAGAAAGCAATCCACAGTGGCTCAGTTCCATTACTGTTTGGTTGTATGCAGCTTGGGATTGTTCTGCAATATGGAAAAGATGATATTTAGGCAATCAAAAATTGAGAAGATAATTCAAAATAAAAATAAGTTCACTCTGAGTAGAACGGAATTTGTATATTTTGATAAGCACTAAAAGAAGGTGTAGTTTGAAAACAATACCTTCTACTTAATTCAATTTTAATAGTATATTAAAATATAGTATGCTGTCCTGGGCAAAAGAAAATTACTAGGTTTAAGCTGAGACAAAACTTAATTTTGCCTGCAGTGTAGGAACAAGGCTGGAATAGTTAGCTTGAAACTATTTAAAGACTGCAAAGACTTTTAAAACTTAATGAAAAAAAGTGATATATTTTTTTCCTCTTCAGTAGTTGAGACATAATTTTAATGAGTTCTTCACAAGTGTTTTCCCTGTTTTCTGTTTTAAAGGACAGTGTGTGAGCCATGTAGCAGGAACATGCTTTAATGTAACTCTGCCTACCCAAGGCCACACAGGTCAGAAAATTAACTTTAAATAGATAATACACACGGAAGATGCGAGCGTTATGGCTCTGGAGGAAAAGATATCCTGACTTGTTGGGAAGTCAGGCTATGCCTGGAGTTGTGAAGGGGACAGCTCTAGAGGCTGAAGCTGCAATAGGATAGTTCAGGAGGAAAAGGTACCCTGACTTGTCGGGAAGTCAGGCTATACCTGAAGCTGGGGTGCAGTGAGGGATGCTCTTCACGCAGGATGTAGCAATCCTGCTCTTCTAGAGAGAGCTGTTACAGCTGAGCTCTTCTCAGTTTCCCTGAGGGAACATCCTAGCAGAGCTAGCCATTTCTCCTGCTCTGGCTCAAAATGTTACCCCTTCTACTTCACTTGGCTAAAGGGGAGACCCCTGCAGAAAGATGGCAACCTCCTTTGGCTCTGCCACAGAGTTGTTACTTCTCCTGCTCAGCCCTGCTAAGGGAACATCTTAGCAAAGATTCTTCTGCTCCATGCTGGTTAAAGAAGATCTTCACCCAGAACTCTTTTAAGAAAGAGATTTCTTTTTGAAGAAGGAGTCCAGGAAAGTGACTGCCTCTGCCAGGGTGGGAAAGGACAACCCACAACTGAACAGGCAGAGGGGCTTATAATAGAGCTTCTTAGGGGTGAAGTTTTCCCAGCAGATTTTCTGCTCAGGGATTGGTTAGTTTTCCTGCTCAGGAATTGGTTGGTTTAGTTGGTCAGGGGCACAGTTGGCTCTGATTTCAGGGCCAAACTGGGTTTCTTTCAGTGGCCCCTTTTAGCCTTTGACTCAGTTTTCAAGGCCAGAATGTATTCCTTTCACTGGTTCTGGTTCCAGGGCCAAAGCGTGTTTCTTTGGCTCTGATTTCAGGGTCAAGGTGCATTTCTCTGGTTCTGCATTCAGGGCTAAAGTGTTTCTCTCACTGGCTTGGGTTTCAGAGCTAGGATGGGCTTCTCTGGCTGGCGATTTTACCCTACAGCAGTACAAAACCCAAAGTGGAGGCATTACTCATGTGAGATGGGTAACGGAGCCTTTGGGCCTAAGTTTACCTAGAAGACTTAGAAGTCCATATTTTCTGTCAGATTCGACCACAAAGTTAGGTTTATTGCTGACATTTTATTCCCATCAGTTCCAAACCTGCCCTTTTCAGGGCACTCACAGAGTACCTGCCGTGTCTTACATGTTTATGCTCCCTGCTCCAAGCATGTTCTCCCCACACCACACTGGACCTCAGCCACTCCCACACCGAACGCCATCCCTTCCACTCCCACTCCTACGACTCTCCATCATCCCTGCTTCAGCGTCCAAATTTAAGTGACTCAAAGTTTCCCTTTATTTGTGTGCTCTTATAATAGACGTCGCTATCGTTCAGAGGAAACAACTTTCAAAAGCTACCCTGTATCATTGTGAAGTTCTGTTTTTAGCCAGTACCCTGGGTCTGAAGTATTCTAGCTATCTGCATTTGTCTAGAAAATCCCTTGGGAGATTGTACCAAAAATAATTCCTTATTATCTGGCAACACAAAAATAATAAAAACTATGATAGATTCTAATCTCTTGAAGAACAGGCAAGGCCTCTGAATGCCAGGAGTTTTGGGGGGTTGTTTGCTTGTTTTTGTTTTTCCACCAAATCACAGATGTCCACCTATAGGAAAAGCATTTCCTGAAGTGAAGTCTAAGAAGATCATGACATGCTGCCTGCATCACAATTTTTATTTCTTCTCGTAGGCGAGGCTTCTGATAACATCCCCCCCCACTCTTGTCTCATGCAGAGAACCATGAGGCTTAGTGAAGCTTTTCAGAATAGCAGATTGGAGGCATTCACTGACAGTCTAAAATGTGTACATCTACACGCACTTGGTATTTTTACTTTCAGAAATCCATTTTTGGAACCTTATCAAGAACGCTCACAATAGTTTAGTTTCCAGAGATTATCATAAGCCCACAGGCTCCTGTTTTGAGCGTTCCCAGCTGATGGGATTACTTGGGGGAGGTTATGGAAGTGAGGCCTGCCTAGAAACAATAGGTTACAGAGGGCGAGCCTTTGAAGGTTTTGGCCAAGGCCCTGGTCCAAGCCCCTTTCTCTGCTTCCTGTCCCAGCGGGATGCGAATAGTCTCTGCTCCGTGTTCCCACCACTTCACTGGCATTGCAGGCCTCCCCTGCCAAAACGATCTGAACTCTCCACATGTGAATGAGAATGTACCTTTTCTCCCTTCCGCTCTTCCTGTCAGGTATTTCCCACCACCATGGCAAAACTAATACTGTCTGATCACAAGGAATTGTTGGGGTGAAATGGAACCAGAACAGTGTGATCAAAAGGAGCTACTAAGTCAGAGTAAGTTATATAGACCATAAAGCCATTAATGAGTTTCAAAACAGTGATTGGAGAGATGACTCCGTAGTTAAGAACACTGGATAGTGTTTCAGAAGACCCAGGTTCAACTCCTAGCATGCACATGGTAGCTCACAGCTGTTTGTAATTCCAGTTCCAGGGGACATGACACCTTCACACAGACTTACATGCAGGCAAAACACCAATGGACATAAAATAAATCAGTTTTTAAAAAGTTTCAAAACAGAGCATGATGGATTCTATATTTATGTCTATATGTGCATAGATGATATTTAATATGGTGAATGATTTTAGTAAACTTTTATGGTTCTTTTTTGTCTTGATTCAATTGACTTATCTAAACTTCTTGAAGTTCTACCATAAATGCACATTGCTTTTGGAAAGAAATCAAAAACAAGAAAAGGAAGATACATATCCCAAATCATTCTGGAACCTATTTACAGTCCCTCAAACAATCAAAGGCACAGGAGGAAGCCATTGTCCATATAGTCAGACAGAAAAGTCATTCTAAAGGAGACACTGGGAGATAATAACACCAGCAAAAAGGTGGAAGGAGAGACCAGCCAAGGCTGGCAGAATAACTAGACTAAAAAGATTAGGGGAAGCCCTAATTTCAACACAGTGTTTGGAAAACATGGGCATATAATTTCTGCTTAGTCTAGTACCTTTATTCTTTCTTCTTTCAAGTGTCTATGTATTTTGTTCTAAAAGATGAAATTGATGGTACAACCTCGCTTTGAGTATTTTTTTTAAATCAGAACTTTTTATAACACTGCCTCATTTTCTTTGTTTCTATTTTCTGAAGTCATGGTTTAAAATTTGTAGAAGTTGGTCCAAGCTGGTCTGTGGAATAGTGTGGTATGCCTAAATAAAACAAAAGTCAACTCACAGATCCTGTGCAATTAAAAATTAGTTCTTTTTTCTCCTTTAACATTAAGTGTGTGTGTGTTTCCTGGTCAATTTAGATAATACATATTTGAGTCCCTGCAGTTCAAGAAGATTATTGCATTTTCTCAAAGCTCGATTTCAGGTTGATTCTTGCTGTCTCGCCATCCCATATTAAGGCACCTAGCTCACAAAAAGGTCTAACAGTCAGCTCTTACAAAGAATGCATGACTGCTACACGAGATGACACAGGAAGATTTCACAAACCAGGACAAGTCAACCCACCTCTTTACTTCTTCCTCCAATGAGTTCATGCTTCTGGATGTAATCTTGGCTAATGTACTAAATTCTCAAAACAGAGAAAGGACTCCCCATATGCAGAATTTGCAACCAAGATGCTTTATAAAATAGGAGCAACACTCTGGTTCCCTAAAGGTGCTGTTCTAAGATATCTATATTAAACAGGCATCCTCCATGGCTCCTTTCCCCCCATTTCCTCACTTCCTCACTAGCATTTGTTGTCTGTTTCCTTGACGACAGCCATTTCAGGTTGTTGTCTGACCAAGTTTTACCATGCTGATTTTGTTTTGAGACCAAGGAGCCCTAAGCTGGCCATATCTCCATCTTTATTATTGTCTGTAGCCCATCACTATAACTCTGTCACTATGTTCAAGTATGCCTGGTCTAAGTTTTTTTTTCCTGGATAAGATGCTGGGGGGTGGGCATTCAAGAACCACATTAACACGGTCAGCTGGGATGTCACCTTGGATGTTAAGAACCTGCAGACCACAGACACGTCTCAAGTCTCCTTGCTATAGCTCACCCTGTGCTCTGATCACTTAAATGTATAGTGCTGTAAATGCAACCTGCCCATAGGGTGAACTTCATCAACCATTCCAAAATATTAAAACATGCCGGGACAAAGACTTTATTACATTAAGGGCCAAAAATAACATAGATATCTTGACGCTGGTATTTAAAACACTAAGTTTTTAGAATACTAAGTTTCAAGAACAGGTTCCAAACTGAAATGTAGTCAATGGGATATAGGTGTTGAGCAACTTGGGATACAGGAGTATAGACATGTAGTAGAGATGCTGTCTGGTGATCTGCACATATCTGCTGAGGCCTTGGTCACCTGGAGATGCTGTTGTAATATTCTGTGCAAAAGATGGGGTGACCTTCTCTGCAACCGAAAGTGTTAGGTTGTCACACACAGGCAATGTTGATAAAGAGGTGGAAGCTGTTACTATGGAGATGAAAGAGTCAGTTCAGTTAGCTTTTGAGCTGAGGTACTTGAGCTTATTTATTTATTTATTTAAACAAAATCCACTCCACTGTCTCATACAGTAACACTCAGTATGTCTGCTGACATAACCCTCATTGTAGAATATACATGGGGCATTTAAACTACTATTTGGCTCCCAAGATCAATGATGACCTTAGGCACTGACAGCATCTGAGAAAACAGGGCTTCTGAGGTAGCAGTGTGTTCTGCTTTTACGTCACCAAATGTGAGCTGAGCATATATGCAGATATCTTCTCTCAGTGAGTTCCTTTTTAATCTTACTTTTGATGAAACATAGTGTTTTGGGATGTTGTGTTTTAATTTGTGTTTCAAGCTTTATATAAACTTCCATTTTGGTTTATTATTAGACCCATTTGTTATTCAAGAATGTATCACTTAATTTCCTCATGTTTACAGAGTTTTTAACGGTTAGCAGGGGAGGCTACACGTGGGTAGAAGCAGCTGTGTGCACAGAGACAGGAGGTATGTGCAGACTGAACCCCTGCTCAGTTTTGCTGTGTACTTGACTCAGTTAAAAAAAAGTTTCTTCTTTATCCCAGCAATTGCCAAGGCTGAGAATTACTATTTCTGCACAAAGTGTCACCCTTGTAACCATGATTTTTGAATTCAGATGACATCATCAATGAACCTTCAATGAATTTCAGATCACAATCATCAATTAAAATAACCAAGGCACTATTAAAAGCTATGTGGGTTGATCAGAGGCACTCTTTATAGTGGTCCCCTTCATGTCAGGAGTTGGAAAAGCTCCTGGGATGATTCTAGTAAGCAGAATCATGGCTACCAGAAATGGTGAATTTTAGGAACACATGTATCAAATTCTCCAGTCTTGCACATGTGGCAAATACCATGAGTCTTCCCCAGTACTCTCTTCCATGAGCCTGGACACAACATTAGCATCCTTTTCTCTTCACCTTGCTTGTCAGCCACTGGTAAAGGACCAGAGTAACCATGGAGTCCACTTTGGCATCTCTCTACCTCCAAATCAGTCTGTCTTGTTAGATCTGACACCCCTTCCACCTTGTTTCTGCCAGCACCACCGTAATTTGACATTTGTATAGGACAGCTCTCAAGGCACCCACTTGGGAGAGCTGTTGAGGCTTCAGGATGGTGCTGTGAGTTCATTCACACCAAGCTTGCAATCTTCAGATCTCAAGAACTTTCTGCCAACTTTATGTCATTTGTTTGAAAATGTCTGGTCTTATGAGGACTAATGAGACAGTGTTTACAAAACTCTCAGTGTTCCCAAGATGACAGCCATCATGCTAGTCACACCAGTTACACTTAGAGGCCTCTGAGAACTTGGAGGAGTTGGCTACTTTTTTTAAAAATGGCTTTGCTATGATTATCCTCTAAGGCCAAGGGCCAGGTCAGGCTGCAGATCTTTAGACAAGGTGAGGGAAAAGGCAGTGAGGAGATGACCCATATCTAACTCCAGCCTTTGCTCTGGTCTAGTTTCATCGCCTTAAGCAAGTTCCCTATGTCATCCAGCTTCTCTTTCCTTGTTTTACCATGAGAATGGGAATGTCTTGCTGAGATAATGTTTGTGAGACGCCAGTCAAAAGCAAACAGTGCTATACTAAGATGTTGAGAGCCACCTCTGGCTGATTTTGAAACCCAGGTATGTAGTGCATTTATACTATACATGTAAAAAGGGAAAGTGAGGAGTGTATACCTTATTAAAAATCTAGAAAATATCTGATCCGGGAACCTCAGGCTGTGCTGCCTAGTCCCAGGCCCACCTGGTGTCTGCATCCTCATGTTCCCTTGGCCCAAGTCCAGTCAAGGACCCCAACTACATACTTTCTTTTACCTTCTCGACTTCCCTCCATACTCAGGCCCAGCCTTGCTGAGTTTGACCCAGGTCCTGCCTTGGACACTGACCCTTCTGGTCCAGGCTCATCTAGAAAGCAGCATCCATACTGTCTCTTGGTGAGTCTGTCCCTCCTCAGACATGGAAAGACAGTGCCGTAGCCTTGGACTTCCCAGACTCTGAAACTGAGAAAAAAATTCCAATCACTCTGTAGTATTTTGTTACAGTTTCATAAATGGGCTGAGATTATGAGACAGATTCACTATGCTCCCAGGGTTGATGTGTTTTGACTGTCCAGGCAAGGGCATGAGCATATTCTAGTGGGCAAAAAGACAGGCCATTATGATTTGCAACGCCCCAGGATCTCATGGGATGCTGGAGTGTAAGTCCCCAAATAGAAGTAAAAAGGTGATTGAGGCAAAGCAACACAAGGGAGCTATAAGTAGCCTTCATGAGAACTGCAGAGAGGATGGAGAGATACAGGAAATATGGAACACAGTGGAGCGATTTGGTGGCCACTCTCATTTTAACCCAGTGGTCCCTGATCAAAGACTTATGTGCTCAGCGGTAGAATGCCAACACTGGAGCAGGTACCAAGGGGCCTGCACTAGTAACCCACCTTGACTCATTTCCGGTTTCCACCCTGCTTCTAAGCCACTCTTGGCCTTCCTAGCATGGCCATTTCTCCAGAAGTGGGGATTCAAAATTATATCACTAAATGCCTAGACCAAGAGGCAGGACCTTTGGTCCCAAATATGCTGCTTCTCAACAGATGTGGAGTCAATTCGGATACTTGAAAAGAATAAGGTGAAAACATTGGCAGTACCAGAACAGGGGAGAAATGGAAGGACAAAACAGTCCTAGGGGATTAGCTATCATCTCAAAATTATTATACTATATATCTAAAACATCACTAAAAATAATACAAAGGAACAAAAATGTGTTTAACATAATTTTGTCATAATCCCACAAGAGACAGCAGCCTTGTCCTGCATCGCCTGTTTTACTTAGAGAGAGGTGCACTTTGACTTTTCCTCAAGAAACAGGATAAAAAACAGCTTCTACTGAGTGGGTTTTCCTTAGAGGATACATAGACGCCTGTAAGCCCCAGAAGACGCCTAAGTAAAAGAAGAGTAGCCTGGGCAGCGTGGTAAAAGCCTGTGCTTAAGTGACCCTCTTCCTGTGGTTGCTGGAGAATACAGTGCTGGAGCTCACCCTGATGCCCTTGCCCTTGGCCCTCAGTAGAAAGCAAGGATAGAAGGAGGGCACAGAGCTCTATGTGCACAGAGCTCTATGTGCACATAACTGAAGGAGCTAGGTATGAAAGCCTGCTCCAAGAAGGCCCCGAATACTGAAGAAAGCCGCTGTTTTCCCCAAAGGGCCCTCAAGGAGCTGGCAATCTGAGGGCGGCTATCTGCGAAGGAAGCTTTTCAGTGAACTAACGGGGTTTCAATAGTGACACCATATGGCTGATAGAAGCAAAGACAGCGACAGGCTGAAGGTCTGTCTCCATGGGCTTGAACAACATGAGATGAGGCACCTGCAGAGGAAGAAAGGCACATGCCTTCCTGTTACTGAAGTGGGTAGGCATGATAATGATGTTTTCAGTTTTATATCTTCAGTTCTTGCATCAGTTCATTCTCAAATGAACTTTATAGGTTGACTTTGGTTATGTTTTTAAAACTTGGTAACTAAGTAAAATAATTTTTCCAAATTCTTGAGCCTCTGACTTTTGCCTCAGGCTACAGAGCACAAGTTTGGCTTCATTTCTTCATCACTGCATGCACGCATGCCAATTAGTTTTATTAGATAAAAAGAAATATGGGAGAATGGGAGATTAATGAGTGAAATTAAGAAATATAAAATTTATAAGAATTGAATGAAAAGGAAAACACATCACACCATAACCTACAGGATAAAACAAAAGTAGTATGAGGACAGAAGCTCATATGTATAGATGGAGGGAAGCTCATTTTTATAGATAGCCACAGTTTAAATATCTGATAGATCAAATAAATAACGATACCAAGAGGAGACAAGGAGTTTAAACGGATGATAAGAAACAAGACTGAAGCAGCAATTTTTAAAAATCTCATTTAGCTCCGCTATTTTTTTTCTTTAAGAAAAGTAAAATCCTAGATGGGTCCACTAGTAAATTATAACATATTTTCAAAGAACTATTGCCAGTGCTTCTCAAACAATTCCATAACAGAAAGTGAAGGAATCTACAACCCTCTTTTGATGAAGACAGTCCTACCTTCATGCCAAAAGGAAGTAAAATCACAACACAGAAAGAAATGTATAGAATAATCCCCCTCATGAACAGAGATGCAAAAATTCTCAATAAAATGCTTGCAAACCCAATTCAGAACACATCAAAAAGATAATCTTGATCATGTTGGTCCCATTTTAGAGATACATAATAAATCAATAGCCGTCCTAAATACCAGTAACAAACAAGCTAAGAAAAAACATTAGAAAACAAATCCATTTCCAAGAGAGGGAGAAACAAACAAATCAACTTTGGAATAAACCTGACCAAAAAGTGAAAGATCTCTACAATGAAAAGTTAAAGTTTAAAAGAGATTGAAGATGCTAAAAGACAAAGCTCTCTGTATTCATGGGTTGGAAGAATTAATATTGTGAAATGCCTGCTAAAAGTGATCCATAGATTCAATGGAATCCCCATCAAAGTTTCGAGCACATTCTTTACAGAAATAGAAAAATGTCTTTAAAAGTCAACACACACACACACACACACAAAATCGATGGATAGGCAAAGCAATCCTGATGTGGTGGCAGGAAAGGGAGACACCCATGATGCTGGAAATTCCATTATCCCTGGTGTCAAGTTATACTCCAGATTCATACTCATAAAAACAGCAGGGACTGGCACAAAACAGATACATAGGCCAATAGAACAGAATACAGGTCCCAGATACAAACCACATAGCTACAGTTGCTTGCAATTCTTTTTTACAAAATGCCAAAAATGTGCATTGGAGGAAAGACAGTCTCTCTCTTCAACAAATGCTATTGGCAAAACCGGACATCCAAATATAAAATAATGAAACTGTATCTTAATCTCTCCCCTTTTGTGCAAATCAAATACTTTAATATATAGAAACTGATAAAAGAATGTTGACTTTCTAAATAGGAGTCTATTGGCTTAGGAGATAACACCAGCAATCAGACAAATGGGATTTCATAAAATGAAAAACTTCTGTATCACAAAGGAAACATTTAATGGAGTGAAGAGGGAGCCTACAGAATTATAGGAAGTTTTTGTTAGCTATATACCTCTCAAAGGATTATTATGTATATACAGATCATTCAAAATCCAAATAACAAGAAAGAAAAACAGTTTAATCAGTAAGTTAATGAAGTGAGCAGATACTTTTAAAATTAGGTATAAATGGCCAGTAAACTGATGAGAAAGTACTTAACATCACTAGCCATCAATAAAGGCCCATTTACACTGCCTCCAGATTTCATCTCAGTGGAGTCAGAACAACAGCAGCCATTAGGAAAACAAATAATAGCCATGGGTAGGCTTCCCCCCCAGGACTCTGATGGCATAGACAGGGGATCCCTGTGATTTCAAGGGCAGCCTGGTCTACACAACAAGTCACAGGCCACTTTTTTGGATCTAAGTTTTCAAAGCATTTCCTAATGATCCTCTGGAATTCATTAGACTCTGTTGTAAACTGGAACCTGGAAGATACTAACAAATTTCTAGACACACATGGCCTTCCGAAATTTAAACTGAGAGGAAATAAATAGCTTAAACAGACCCATGAGAAGCAATGGTATTGACATAGTAATAAAGAGAAGGTCTAATATAGAGAAGCCCAAGATTCAACAGATTTATTGCTAAGTTCTTCCTCTTCATTAGTTTATGAAACCACTTCAGAGTACTGCATACACATTGCTTAGCTATTATAGCTCCTCATAACATAATTAATGTACAGAAGTTAGTATCTTTCTGATAGTATCTAGTGCCCTCTAGATCCATATTTTTGCAATCATCACTCAAATACGTTTTACTATTGCTGTTTCCAAACTGTGACCCAACCAAGCTTCATGATAGCATTTATTCTCCCGGTTAATATTTAGCTCGGTTTCCCTAGCTGCTTGCTCCTTAACTTGAAGACTCCACTCTGTCTCCAGCCTTTTATAGCCTCGCTAATCCCTGAACCTCTAATCCACTAATCCACTGAGACTATTGACACAATCCCATGTGGTACCAGAAGCCAAGGTTAAACTGATTGAACATTGAACATTCTGTACTACAAATCTACTGTTGAACACATGCTTCCTCAGCTAGATGGAGGACAGAAAATAAGAATCTTTGCCTCAGAAGACATGTCAATTCTTGTTTCCAGAGCAAGTGACTGCATGCAGTTTCTCAGCAGTTCCCTATGAAAAGTTTGAATAAATAAATTGATCCTCTGGAGGGCTTGGAGCCGGAGGAGAGGAAACAGAGTTTGAGGACATCCAAATCACAGAGTACTCTTGAGGAGCTGTGGAGAGTGACTGTCCATTCATGTCTTTCTCTCAGGATGCAAAACAAAACAAAAAACCTAGACATCTCCCGTTAGCTAGAGACAAACCTGGAGTCTATTGGCACCATTAGGGCCAGCTAATCCTAGAGAAAGGATTATAAACACAAACTCCAGAAAGGCTCTATCATACAATCCATTGCCGGTAGCATAGCTCTTCTCCTGTTGCCTTTTTGATGTGTTTTTAAGCAAATAATCATTCCCAGGGAGTTCCAGATTCAGATCCTGACCGAGGCTCCATCGCTTCAGCCAGTGGAGGAAATCACAGTTCATCTGCATTGAACTCTCAGGGTGAATCTTGCCCTCTAGCCATTAGCCTTTCCTGTTGTTAGGCTTTGATAAACTAGTCTCAGATGCTTCTTTCTTTCCATCTCCTGCAGGATTAGTTCCGGGATTGCACGATGCCTCTGAACACAAGCCAACTCACAAGCTGCTCACCCAGACTGTGGTAGGTGGAGTGTTGCCCCCTGAATCATCAAGTCCCTGGGCATCAGGCATCCTGTGGGTTTCCTCATCTTCTCTGTTTAGAGCAGGAAACTGAGACCAGAGGCAGCAATTAGCCTAGGATCTCAGTGACTCTTGCCAGTGACTGGAGGCCAGCAAGAAAATCCTAGTTAAGGAAAAATTATTTGGAAAGAGAACCAGGAGCTTAGAAGAGGTAAGTAGCTTCAAAGATGTTACTTACAGGCACATTTCTTCCCCAAATATCATTTAAAAATATTTTTAAAGAGTTTATATGTATATATAATATATAGACAAATATATCTATATCTATCTATCTATCTGAATTAAAGCAAGCTTTATTCTGTGCATAGTAGAGCCGGTGACTGTCACCCCCTAATTCAAGAGGTCAGCTTTAAGCCAGTTTCCCATACCTCTCTTATAGGACAAAACCATAGGGTGGAGAGCTGGGCTTCTACAAGCAAGTGTAATTATGGAATGGAGAGCAGGCAGTTAGGACTTTACAAGACAATTAAGGAAATCTTCCTGAAATATTGCTTACACAATGTTTCTGGTGACAGGTGGGGTGCAGCCCAGCTCTGAGAAATAGAAACTTACGTTTTACAGTAAAGAGAAATTTAACTTAGCTAAAGATTCAAAATGGCTCTTAGGAACAAAATGGAGTCAGACTGCTTTCTCAATTCTCTTCCTGAAAAAGATGCCCTAAGTCAACACTGTGAGCCTACTATCCTCTGGTCTTCTGAATTCGCTGAGTGGGTTTTTCTGGGTAACTTCTGGGTAATCAGGTTCAGTCTCAAACCCAGAGTCACAAGCCAGTCTTTCTTGTCAATCTTCTGTGTTGGGTGAGCAAAAGCAGGGTTGCTGGCTGTCACTTGTCTTGTTATTACTACTGTTTGTATTATTTAGGTGAGGTGAATCCCAGTAGCGACACCCTTGACACAGTAGTTGTTTGGTCTGTATGTATATGTTTTGTTGCAGATATGGAAGTAGAACTGAACACAGCTAATCCCTTGCTAACTAGTTCTGTCTCTTAACTCACTCCTGGAAATTGCTTGGTCTCCGTCCCTCTCATTGGCTCAATGAAGCGTGCTTTTGAAGTCCTGCAAAATCTCTGAGTTTTCTTTTTTCTCTATTTGTTCTGGTTCCTTCATCTGGCCACTTGACATAGTTTTGAAAGAATTCAGATATCTTTTGGGTATGGATAATTTTGTTTTATGTTGTTCTACTTTATTAAAAAACTGGCTCTGGAGTTAAACTATGGCCCCTTCTCCTGAACCAAGAATGCTTTAAACATTTCTTCAAATCTCTGTCCTAAGTCAAAAGGCCATCTGATTCTAGAACAGAAAGAGTCAGAATGAAACAGAACAGCTAAAAAGTAGACTGTTGCCAGGAGGAATCACTGCTACTTATCTCATACTCCGTTTCTTTGTTTCATTTTAATCTAAAACGTTTGCTAAAATATAAACTTATCTAGTTTGACAAGACCATCATCTAAACTTTCTGACCTTAAGATTTGTAAGCTTAGTGGATATGGTTAAATATCTAAAGAAAACTAGGAACAAGGAGAGAATCCTCCTATAAAAATGAAAATGGCTACAAAATAGTCCCCATATTCAAGGTCATGAATATTCAAAACTCCATTGAAAGGTAAACATTTTTCCTCTCAGGATCTGTAAGAACATTGCAGTGGAGCAGGGTAATCTGTAAGATTTCAAGCAAAAAAAGTCAAATTACGGATGTAAAACTGTAAACTTCTAATCTTGTAAAAGCGACCAACTTGTAAACTGTTAAAGATAATTAGGACATGCAAATTGATAAGTCAGTCATCTTATAAATGATTAAATTATTTTTAACATAATTTCTTTATTCTTTGTGAATTTCACATCACACACTCTAGTTCTGCTCATTTCTCAGTCCTTTCTTATCTGTCCTTCCCCATTTGCAGCCTTTCCCCAAAAGAAAATTAAACAAACAAACAAACAAACAAAAAAACAAAAACTTCAAACCAAACCAAGCCAACCAACCAAATGAACAAACAAAAACCACCTCATTCGTCCAAGCACTGGGCTGAGCTCCTGGAGTCCAGTTGAAGAGAGGGAGGAGGAATCATATAAGCAAGTGTGTGTGCGTGTCACGATCATGATGGAGAAACCCACAGAGACAGCTGATCCAAGCTAGTAGGAACACACAGACTCTGTACTAACAACTGGGGATCCTGTGTGGGACTGAACTAGGCCCTCTCAATGTGGATGACAGTTGTTTGACTTGATCAGTGTGTGGGGCCCCTGGCTGTGGGACCAGCAATTATCTCAGAACTGGATTTTTGAGCCTATTCCGTATGGAATGTATCTTGGCACTCATATCTACCAACTTTTTTGGAGATAAACCAAGAATTAATAAACCAACAATATATATTATCAAAATGATAATTAATATTATGCCAATTATGGTTAAATTGGCTATTTCTTCATTTAATTGTTCCAATTTTAAACCATCCATTGTATAATCATTCAGACACCTAACTCTCTCCATCATAATAGTATTTCCCATTTTTTAATGTGGGGGAAAAACTCTCTTTTTAAAAAACAAATCCCCCCTTTAAGAATTCCCAATCGTCTCACCAGATCTACTGATGGTAGAATGTGAGGCTGTGTTGCATACATAGCACATCTGGGTGGAGAACACAGGCAGTGAACAGCTTGACTGAGGACAGCTGTAGCTACTAGCGAGTAGCTGAGAGCTGAGAGTGGGTGGTGGTTAGAACAGAAGAAACCTGAGTGCGTGTCCAGGCAGCTATCTAGTGGGGCCATAACTTGAGGAGGGGGCTCAGGAGAAGCCCACAACCCACTGGGGGAGAGAGAGCTAGCTGTCTGAAAAAAAAAAACCACACGGGATTGTGCAGAAGAAGCATATGTGGTGGGAACTTCCTAAAAGCAGAGTCAGCTGGTCTAGGATAGGTAAGTTCTGTGGTGTTAGGAACCCGTGTGCTTCTGTAGTTTGGGTAGCAGCTGGAGACTGTTGTGGAGAAGGTACTAAACATCACATGACAGAGTCTAAACAAGGCTGTTTTGAGATTTCTTCTGCTAATGAAACTAATTCAAACCTTTTTACTTTAGCCTCAGGAAGACTAAACTTTGGACAAGGGCAAAATGTAGTCATTTTCTTCACCAAAATATCACAAGAACGATCCATAGACAATATAGTAAAACTCTTCTCTAAAACCTCTCGAGTGAGCCCCCAACAGTTCAAATAACTCCTAGCACTTCTGTCTTCCATGCTCCTACTAGTATGGTCCGCTAGCAGTGCTTAAAGAATTCCATTGCCTCAATGTCCCATAAATTTGGGTATGTTGTGTGGTTTTGATAAAGAAGCAAAAAATATCAAATGGAAAAAAGAAAGCACATTTAACAAA
>LOJH01034654.1:0-15641 GCA_001685095.1 Ellobius talpinus
TAATGGGCCAATCAGTTTATATCTAATGTAGACTCTCTGTGTGATTTTCTCTGGTACTAAATGTCTAGGGAACCAGGCAGACAGAAACCCCAACAAGCAGGCCCTCATGTGACAATTATTCCCAAGTCTTTATCAGCATTTTTGATGGCAGTCACCATTCTGACTGAGGTGAGATAACTCAATGTGTTTTTAATTTGTATTTCCTCATGACTAAGGGTGCCAAACATTCTGAAAAATATTTATTGCTCTAATTTGTATTTATTGTGTTCATCTCATTAGCCCCTTTACTGATGGAAAGTTTTATTTTGAGGGTATTATATTTTTATATTAACATAATTTTATTGATTCTTGGGAATGTCTCATCATCACTCTAATTCACTAATTTCCTAGTCTTTCCATGTCTGCCTTCCACCCTTGTAGCCTCCCCCTAATCTGAAAAAGAAAATGAAAAAATAATAATTAAAAATAAGAAAAAACACAAGAAAACATTTCATCCCTCATCTTTCCAGCCTCTCCATCACATTTTCATTTGTTACAGTGGCCTTGGAAGCATGATGTGTCACACGGTAGACTCTCTTGCCCAGACCTTCACTTGAAAATATTTATTGCAATGAGTTTGTGCTCTGGTTCAAGGTCTCCTGGTTCTGGTACATACTGAACCCTCACTGAAACTCCTCTCTGATAACCCACTGTTGCCTGAAGTCATAGAAATCCTGAGACTCTGGTCCCACAGAACAGGTTCCTTCACCTGTTCCAGTAGGCCATAGATGGTGTAGATGTTAAGGTGTGTCAACTCAAAGCCCTGGATGTGGGCCTGTGTGGTAGCTGAATTGGTCAGTCCAGGCTTTCATCAGGACCACGCCCTTCAGGCAAGTGTCAGAGCCAGGTATCCTGCATTCACGCCTTTAGGAACAGATTTTTGGTGTGTGAACAGGGAGGGGTGGGACCAACTTTTCTGGTTTCAGGGCCAGCTCTGTCACTTCGGTGGCCATCAAGGTAGAGGGCAGTTCTGGCCTTTGAAGACTGGGGCCATCTCTCCCATACCCACATCACTGGGGCAAGTTTTCTGAAGTGGGGATGACAGCTCATCCACTGTGGAGGCTAGTTATGGGTGGGATCAGCTCTCTGGTGCCCAGGCCAGCAAGGTCAGCAAGGCCAGCTCTCCAATGGCTCCACTGATGACGTGGATCACAGACATCAACATAGACCCAGGCTGCAGTATGTCCACAGACTCAGGCATGGCCCTTGCCTGCAGTGTAGGCCTGGGTGTCAACATGGCCTCAGGTGGCAATGTGGACCACTCAGATCAATATGGCCCCAGTGGCAGCATGATCCTCAGACATCAACATGGCCTCAGGTTGGAGCCCAGACCATGGATATCAGCATGACCATGGGACATCAACACAGACCCAAACTAGAGTAGGACCACAGACCCAGACATGGCCTTTGGCAGCAGCACAGATCAAGACATCACATGTCACCAGGTGGCAGCATAGGCCATGCATATCATCATAAACTGCTCTACTTCTCTCCTAATTTCTCCTGTTCATTGAATGACAGCCACCAGCCTGGGGCCAATTGGCACCAGGAGAGTCTGTGAGACCATTGTATTTTTGTAGGCTCTCTTTACATTCTAGATATTAACCCATGTCTGAAGTATAACTGAAAATGTTTTCTTCCATTCTGTGGGCTGGCTGTTGACCCTGCTGATATTTACCTGGGCTGTGCATAAAGTTTTAGATTTCATGTTTTCTTTGTGTTTCTTTGGGATTATTTTCTGGGTTATCAGAGACCTGTTCAGAATGTTCTTGTCTACACCTAATAAATAAATATTAAGTTGTATTCTTTGTCTTCCTATAACAGTCTCTGAGTTTGGGGGTTTAAATTAAGGTCATTGATCTACTTTGAAATAATCTTTTTGTGTAAGGCAAAAAATGCAGATCTAATTTCATTCTTTTGAAGGTAGATATGCAGTTTTGCCACCATTTGCTGAGCACACTTTTTCTAATATGTTGTGATCCCACATACTGTTTCTTTAGTCTGCATGTCTGTTTTCATGTTAGAACCATTCTATCTTTGTCACTATAGCTCTATAGTGAAGTTTAAGGTTTTCTCTTCTTATAAGACCAGCAGTGTACTTTCTACTTAGGATTTATTTAGCTGTTCATGGTCTTTTGTATTTTTTATGAATTATTTGGTTCTCTTTTTCTAGTTCTGTGATGAATGTCATTGGAAATTTGACAGAGATTGCACTGACTCTATATATTACTTTTGGCATAACCATTTTAAGGCAAAAATGACTTTTAAGAATAATGTATAACATTTTAAACAGTACTTTGCACTATTTGTGACTATACCTCCAGATCTACTCTGAAGAAGGAACTCTTTAAACTCATTTTAGTTTTGTCTAGATAATTAACTAAAAATCTTCAGTATTTTTAAATTTATCCATTTTTACTTGGTATCCTTTCTTAACTTGGGGAAATTTGGTTATTTCATGTAAAGGCTGGACATCCTTTCACATCCTGTAGTGGCTACCCTTTCTGATTCTTCATTTTGAGAAATTTCCTTAAATTTAAAATTAGTTCCTGTCATTTAAAAATTTTAAATGATGTGCCAGACTTTGTTGATACCCATGGGAAGCCTTACCCTTTCTGAGGAGTGGATGTGGGGTGGGAGGGAAGGGTGGGGCAGGAGTAGAAGAGGGAGTAGAAATGGGGAGAGTAAAATGAGAAAAGATTGTACTAAAAATTCTTAATAAAAATAAGAAAGAGAAAAAGAAAGAAATCTCCAGCCTTGTCTACACAGCAAGTTCCAATCCAACTAAGGCTACATAGTGAGACCCTGACACAAAAAAACTCTCTTTGAGGGTGGGAGGGATAGATTAGCAATTAAAAACCATGGCTCCTCTTCCAGATAAACATGGGTTCCATTCCCAAGACGCACATAGAAGCTCACAATCATCTGTCACTTCAGTTCTAAGTCCTCATGGCCTCAGACATGTAAGGATTACACAAAATGAATGTAGACAAAACACCCATACACATGAAAAATTAATAAAGTCTCTTTGTGTAGCTTGTGATGCTAAAGACAGAGTCATGAAAAGCTGACTGGGAATTTTGTGTTGGAAATTCTGGAGCATCCTTTGGACTCTAATTTCCCAGGGGTGATCAACCAAGCTAGGTGCCCCCAAAGTCTCTGAACTTTTTCCTGGAACTGTGTGGGCATTTGTGTTCCACTCACATGGACAGTCAGTGTGTGTGTGTGTGTGTGTGTGTTTCAACTGTTTCCTGAACCCAGCTCTATATTTTAACTCATTCCTTTTTGCTACTGGTGGCCTTTATTTCCCTACCCTCCACAGGGTGGATAAGTGCATTGGCCTTATTGTTTTCCATGTTTCTATACGGCATGCCTTATCCCACTGTGTTTTCTGCTATGCAACACCTATTTCCCCATCTTCATTAAGATTATCCAAAGATAATCTCTTATTCTCATCATGATGATTTTTCCAGTTCAAACTTTCATACATTTATTTTAATTTTTCTTTGCAGAGAGAAGATGTATAGAACAAAGTTTATTTTGTCAAAACTCCTATAGCTTGTTTTCATTGCACTTCGAAATTCATTCAGTTTCAACCTTTTCAGCCTTATATTGCCAGAACATTCCTGTATTTGGTCCTTACACTTGATTGTAAGTGACTCACAATCATTCCCTCACAGACTAAGGCTTTCTTCCTCACCATTCAGCTCAGACCTTATTGATGAGGAAGTATGAAGTCAGAAAGGCCTTTATTTCTTGGTTGAGAGGTTGAGGTTTTCTGGAACTTCCAGTATTTTTTCTACTCTTGCAAAATTATTCTAGATATAGGCTGCATTGTTTCTTGATGCCTAGGGCAAAATGCCCAAGAAATTTAGGGGAAGGAAGGAGGTTCATTTTGGCTCATGGTTGCAGAGGGTACAGTTCATTGTGGCAGTAGTGGTGTGGTTCAATGAAAACAGAAGTAGGGTTGGTGGACTGTGAATAGCCACAGTACAGAAAGAAGCTGAAGCTACTATATGTCCATCCTTAGTGGCTATTTCTTCCACCTAGCACTAAAAGGTGGGTGCCACATTCTCCAAAGGCAGCAGCATCACCTGGGCTCACATATGTGTGCCTATGTGGGAATTTCATCCTCAAACTTTTACATAGCTATTTTTTTTAAAAAAAATTATGCTACTTAGCAAAAATCAAATGTTTTATTATAAAAATGTATCTCTTTTCACATCTGGGAAAATTTCACTAAATTTATGTTTTCCCATCAGTTTTTTTTATACTTTTATCTGAGAGTTGGTGATGCCTCTAAGATGCATGGAGAATAGCAACATATATTAGTAACTAAGAAATATATTTGGGAGAAGTCTGACCCCTGGGCCTTGTTCTAATAATCCACAAAATACTTGAAATAAGCTTACTGAGAATGAAGAACTAATGAAGAAAATTATTACTTAAGAATGGTATTTTTTACCTCTTATTTAAAATTTATTTTTTCTCACATAATATATCCTGATTAGGATTTCCCCTCCTTCTGTTCCTTTTAGTTCCTCCCTGCCTCCACTTCCATTCAGATCGACTCCTCTTCTGTCTCTCATTAAAAAAAAACAGGATTCTAAGAGATAATAAAAAATAAAACAAAACAAAAACTAGTACATCATAATAGTACAAAATAAACAAACAGAAGGGAAAGAGACTAAGAAAAGGCACAAGAACTAGATATAGATGCAGAGACCCACTCATTCAGATATTCAAGAATAAAAACACTGCACTGAAAGCCATAATATTTACTGAAGGACCTTGCATGCCTGTGCACAATGCCTCAGTCTCTCTGGGGTCACATGTGCATCCATTCTTGTTTCTTTGGTGTCCTCCATCCCCTCTGGCTCTTACACTCTTTCTGCCTCTCTTCCACAGGGTTTTCTGAGCACTGAGGTAAGAGACTTTATAGAAACATCCCTTTTGGGGCTGACTTTTCCAAGATTTCTCTCTATCTGCATATTGTCTAGCTGTGGTCTCTGTATTTGTTCCCAACTGCTGAAGGAAGAAGCTTCTCTGATGATGGCTGAGCAAGGCACTCATCTATGAGTATAGCAGAGTGTCAGACAGAGTCATTTTATTGTTGTGTTCTTTCAGTAGAACAACAGTCTTTGGTTTTTCTTTGGTCTCTGAGTTATCTAGTCTTAGGTTCACAGTGTCATGTATGGATTCCATCTTGTGGAACAGGCCTTTAGTCAAATCAGATATTGGTTGGTTACTTTCACAAACTTTATGCCACTATTGCCCTAGAGTGTCTTGCAGGCCAAAAAGTATTGTAAATCAAAATGTGTGTAGCTGGGTTGGTGTTTACATTTTTCCTTTGGTAGCATGCAGGGTATCTTCTGGTACCAAGAACACTAGCCAGTAGAGGAAAGGGCTCTAAGTAAACACCAGTTCAATTTCTCCATGTTTAATGAGTTGTGTAGGTGTTTTTTTCAGAAATAGGTCCTTGCTGTCAGTTTGTGGAGAGGAATCTATGCTCTTGGCAACAGCCTGGGTCCTTTGGGGAGTTACCATGGGATCCCTTAAGCCACCAACTCAATTAGATGTAACCTATTCCTGGTACTGGAAGCTTCATTTAGTGGTAGGAGATGTCCAGGTCTGGAACCTAGCCTACTCCATTATTTGAAAATTTTCTTTAGAAAGTCTATATCTATCTATCTATCTATCTATCATCTATCATCTATCTACCATATCTACCTGAAACCTGTATCTATAGATATATGGACACTTTACTTTAGATAGCACACACACACACATATATGTATTTGTTAGAAAATTTCTATTGTATTAGGGCTCCATACTACCCCTTAAATGGCCCTTAATTTTAGCCATGTCTTCCAATATTCCAATCCTTTATTTACCCTTCCCATTCTCTTCCCAATTGATTCTTCAAAGCAGTTCCCCCAATCTATCCATACATATCTATTCTATTTCTCTTTCCTAGGGAGATCTAACTAACTCTATCCCCAGTCCTTTACTTTATACCTAACTTCTATGGTTCTATGGATAATAACTTGGTTATCATTGACTTCACAGCTAATATTCATATGTAAGTGAATGCATACCATATTTGTCCTTTGGAGTCTGAGTTATTTCACTCAGGATGACTTTTTCTTGTTCCCTTCAATTATCTGTGAATATCAAGATTTCATTTTTTAGCAGCTGACTAATATGCCATTGTATAAATGTACCACATTGTTTTTATTCGTTCATCTGTTGATGGACATCTAGGTTGTTTCTAATTCCTGGCTATTAAGCATAGACCAAAAGTGAACAGGGTTGAGCAAGTGTCTCTGTGGTAGGATGGGGCATTCTTTCGATACATGTCTAAGAGTGGTATATCTGTATCTAGAGGTGGATTATTTCCCATCTTCTTGAGGAACCGACACATTGATTTCTATAGTGACTGTGCAACTTTGCACTCATGCCAGCAATGGATGAGTGCTTCATTCCTTTCACATCCTACCAGCATGAGCTGCCATTTCCTTTATTGATCTTAGTCATTCTTATGAGTGTAAGATGAAATCTCAAAGCAGTTTTGATTTGAATTTCTCTGATGCATAGGATGTTGAATATTTGTTTAAATGCTTCTTAGCCATTTGAATTTTCCCTTTTGAGGATTCTGTTTAAATCTTTATACCATTTTAATTAGTTATTTGCTTTCTTGATATTTAGTTTTTTGAGTTCTTTATATATTTTAAATATTAGCCTTTTATTGGGTGCATAGTTGTTAAAAATCTTTTCTCAATCTGTAGGCTCCTTCTTTGTGTAAATGATGATGTTACATATATAAGAATGTAAATTTCTGGGCCTTTATAAAAGCTAAAAATTAGAAACTATCTAAATGTTATTTTTACACAAAAACTAAGATTATGTATTGCTTTAAAGATGTACGTTGTCTTAGATTGTTTTCTATTGCTGTACTAAATACTTTTATCAGAAACAACATAGGGAGAAAAGAGTTTGTTTTGGCTTACAGCTTTAATCCAGTATGAAGGGGAGTCATGGCAGGAACTCAAAGCAGGAACCTGGAGGCAGAAATTGAAGCAGAAGCTGTGGAGGCGTAGTGATTACTGGACTGATCTCCATTGCTTGCTTATTTTGCTTTCTTGTACAATCCTTGACAACCTACCTGCCCAGGGTTTGTCCGTAAGCTGATCTGATGGGAGCATCTTTCTCAGTTGAGGTTCCTTCTTCCCAGATGACCCTAGCTTGCATCAAGTTGACAGAAAACCTAACCATCACACTAGTTCCTCAACAAAAACTTCTCTCATTGTCTTTTAGGGCAGCTTTGGACACATAAATTTTATTTAGTGGAAGAATTTTACATTGAACCTTTTATTTATTCATCAGACTCTTGTCATTTGTCTTTTTCCTCCACAGAGACTCAGTGAGTACTTTCTTTTTGCCAAGAACAGTGTGGACTAAATATAGAATAGTGAGCAACACCCAATGCCCCAAGTCTCTGAAAGCAGCTATAAACAGTGGTTACCATCTATGATTTTAGGTGTTTATGATCTTACTAAAATGCTTTTTTATTTTCTTTCCTTGATTCTTAGCTCTGCTAATTCATTTCTACCCCTTTGCACTGGTAATAACATACAATGTGCATTTGATGATAATATCCCACATTTATGACTTTTATTTTATTGGATGATTCTGTTTGGAGTCAAGCTGATAGTTTCTGATTCCAACAGAATCATCCAATTGCTTGACTAGTGCAAGAGTGCACACACTACTCTTTTCTGTGGGTATAGAGATCTAGATGTTTTTAATCTGCAGCAGCTACATTATTTACAATGTGGCTTCCTCACTGAACCAGTCACTTTTATCTGTACTTCTCCATTCATTACACCTTTGTGTATGGTTCTAGGGACTGAACCCAGAGCCCTTGTATATCCTAAGCAAGCACTGTACCGGCTACTCTGCAATCATGGCTATATACAAACACCAAAACTATATATTTCACCGGGGAATTTTCCTTTAAATGGTGTGATTATATCCCACTGTGCTGGGGTAAATAAACACTGGCCAATAGCTGGATAGGATAATGTGAGAGGGGGAACGAGACTAAGGACACTGGGAAGAAGGCTGGCAGAGTCAGAGGAGTCACCAGTGAGACTCAAAAAGGAAACAAGGGATGCAAGATGAAAGAGAGGTAACACCATGTGGCCTAATGCAGATTAATATAAATGGTTCAATTTAAGTTGTAAGAGTTAGCTAGTTATAAACCCGAGCTATTGGCCGAGATTTTATAATTAATACTGAGTCTCTGTGTCAGTTATTTGGGAACTGGAAGGTGGGAAAGAAAAGTCCATCTACTTTTCCATTTTTTTCAACTAAAAAGATATAAAAGCCTATAGGAGGCCAGGTCGTGGTGGCACACGTATTTAATCCCAGCACTTGGGAGGCAGAGGCAGACAGATCTCTATGAGTTCAAGGCCAGCCTGGTCTACAAAATCTAGTTCCAGGACAAGCACCAAAGCTACACAGAGAAACCCTGTCTCAAAAAACAAAACAAAACAAAAATATTTTGTTATCACCATCCCTGATTCAAGCTCTACCGTAGAGATACATTAATAAAAACAGCATGGTTTTGGCATAAAAACAGACAAATGGATCAATGGAATTGAATCAAAGACCCAGCTATAAATCCACATAACTATGGACAGCTGATTTTTGACAAAGAAGCCAAATTTAAACAATGGAAAAAAAATGTCTTCAACAAAAGGTGCTTGAATAAATAACTGGATGTTAGCATGTAGAGGAAGGCAAATAGATCCATATCTATCACCCTGTACAAAACTCAAGTCCAAACGGATCAAAGACCTGAACATAAATCCAGTTACACTAAACCTGATAGAAGAGAAAGTAGGAAGTAACTTTTAGCACATTGGCACAGGAGTCAACTTGCTACCCTAACTGTCATCAGAGAAGCTTCATCCAGCTACTGGTGTAAATGGGTGTAAAGACCCACAGCCAAATATTTGGCCAACCCCTGGGAATCCTGCTTATAAGAGGGAGGAAGAATTGTAGGAGACTAAGGGTCAAGGACATCACAAGAAAACCCAAAGAATCAACTGACCTGGGCTCATAGGAGCTCAGAGTCTGGACCAACAACCAGGAAACCTGCATGGGACTGACCTGGGTCCTCTACATGTATATGACAGTTGTGTAGCTTGGCCTTCTTGCGGGACTCCTAACAGTGGGAGCTGGAGCTGTCCCTAACCTATCCCTCAGAGTGGATTGCCTTGCCAGCCTTAATACAAGGGCAAGTGAGTGCTTAGTCTTATTGAAACTTGATATACCATGTTTTGTTGATACCCATGGAAGACCTGCCATTTTCTGGATAGAAATGCAGGAGTGGATGGGGGTGCCGTGAGGGCAGAGGGTAGGTGGGAGGAAAGAATGGGAGGAGAGGAGAAAGGGAAAACTGATTTCAGGATGTAAAATAAATAAATAAATTCAATTTTAAGAATTGGAAAATATAAATAAAAATTCACACAAACAGCCACATGTCATCAACCTAAATTCAACAATTACTGGCATTTTCCCACATTTGCACCCTTCTGTGTATATATGTCTGATTTGTCTTGTTTTTGTTGGACCATTTAAAAGATGAATAGAATCTGCAGAGTTCATGGGGTATTAGTTTTAAGTTCTTCAGTATGTAGCTTCACAGAGTAAACTCGTTGGTTAGCAAACCAAAATATTACTATTTTATTAATATTTATCTGATAATATTATCTGATAATATTTGGGATATTCTTGAAACTATGTATGCATTCTTTATTCCAATAATATCAGTTTTAGATATCTTTCAGTCTAGGATCTAACCAACATCAAGTATTGAATTTGTCATTTTTCTTCAACCACCTTTATTTTTAAACAATGACTCTGGATTTATAGTTTAAGTGCGGATACCAATGCAACTGTAGAAAAAATAATGCCTTGGGCTTATTGGAAGCATTTTTTTCTGAATTGCAAATTCAATAACTTTATTTGTCTTTGAATTGATTATGGTCCAGTTAAAATTAATTACACATTTGTATATCAACAAAGGATCTCTTAATGGTCAACACCATGACTTACTTTATACTGTTAACATAAATTGAGAAAATTACACTCATTATAACATTTATAGCTTGGAAATTGTTGTTTCAATTAGAAATATTGTAATTCACAAGGTCCATTTCCCCATCACTAAGATACATAAATATTATGTCTTTAACCACCACCACTTCTTCTGTCCATGTTCATATTGCTCCTTTCCCCAATTTTCCTCTATTTGTTTCACCTCTCTTTTTCTCTTTTTTCATTCCATTCATCTTTTCCTTCCTGCTGCTTTCCGTAGACTCAACAAACAGCCTGTCTCTGTTAGGAGTATATATGGCAAGTAATAAACACTGAGACATTTAGTTAAAAGGCATAGAGGTGATTCCTGGATCTATTACAGGCTGGATGACTATTAAAGATGGTCTAAATGAGTCTCAGTATATCAACGAAATGAAAGGGGATAAACACGTTCTGAGCAAAGGAGAACAATCCAAGACACAAGGAAGTCAATCTCCTCACCAAGTTTACATGTTCTCTAAATGATGACACTGGCATGTTCCCCAGAGCAGGTGAAGCCAGAGTTCAGGAGCCTTGTATTCTATTCCTCCATCTCTTCAAAGTCAAAAGCATTAGGATACCTGAATTTACAAGCACGCTTTTTGTCTTTCATGATGCCCATGTGGCCATTTCTCTCCCATTTGGTAGGGAATTTTTGAACGGCTTTCCTTGGCCATCTTGTCCCTTGGTACCCTTTCTTGATGGCATTTGGCTTCCTGTTCTCTGTAGCTATCTCCAGAATATACCTCTCAATGTCCTCTGTAGCTAACAGGTTCCCAGGGACTGTGGGCTGTTGTCATTTAGTTCCATTAACTTCAGCTTTTGTTTGTGGCCAGAGGAGAAAACGGCTTCTCATCTGTAGGCTGAGAAAACACAAAATGTCTCCTATAGTGCAACAAAGTCATCTTCTCTGCTAAGATGCTGTTCTAGTTTTCTTTCTGTTGCTGTGATAAACACTATTCTCAAAACCATTTTGGTGAAGAAAGAGTTTATTTCAGCTTTAGCTTACAGTCCATCATTTAAGGAAACCAGAGGAGGAGCTGAGGCAGAAACCTGGAGAAGAGAACTGAAGCAAAGACCCTAGAGGATGCTGCTTACTAGCTTGACCCCTCTGGTTAGCTCATTTACCTTTCAGATACAGCCCAGACCTGCCTGCCTAGTGGTGGTACTGCACACAGTAGGTTGGTCCATTTTATATCAATTAGCAATTAAGAAAATACCTCAAATACATGCCCACAGGTAAATCTGATCCAGGCAGTTTTCAGTTGAGATTCTGTTTTCCCAGGTTAACTCTAGGTGTGTGCCAAATTGATTGCTGAAGTTGTGATAAGATAGATTTCTTTCTCTGCTGCAGGCTCTAATCCTTCAAAACCCCTTCAGTTATGTCCTAGTTATAACTCATCAGACATTCAAAGGGGTCCAAGGGTGGGAGGAAAACAGGCATGATATTTGGAATTCTGTTATTTGAAATTTTTTCTTACTTTGTTGCCCATGGCAGCACATTTTCCCAAGTAAGGATACCAATTATATAGCTTGAAGGATGCTTATCAGTATTAAATAAAATAAATCATGAAAAATATGGAAAAAAGAAACTAGTAAACAAGAACTATTTTATTTATCTTGACAAAAAGATCTTACATGAATTGAGGCAATTTTCTCTGAGACTGACAATATTTTTGTAGTTATTAGTATTCTTGTGATAATAAAATACATTAATTTCACTGAGGCTTGACATATATCCAAGACGCTCAGCAATGATACTGAATATATTAATCTTTTATTGTGCTTGGCTATTTTTTTCTGCTTTGTTACCTTTCAGAAACTGTATATCATGACTTTATTTAAATAGAGTTGCTTATTTTCTCAGAAAATTGCCTGAAATAAATAGCAACAATATGTGACCTTTTATTTAAGGGAGTAAATATATTCCTCATAAATCTGCAAGAAATAGATATTGCAGGTGTCAATTACCTGAATGTTGACACTTCGGTTTTAATCTTGGAAGTCATTATAAATAGGACGCCCATGAACGATTGGAAAAGTAAAAGTCAGTATTAATCTGAAACTAGGACTTTTCAACCTCCACACCACTGAAATATGGTGCTGCAAGCTTCACTTTTGGGGTGCAAGTGGCGAGATGTCCCATGTAATGCAGGCTGTTACACAGTATCTTGACATGTATCTGTGTGCTGGTTGGGTTTTTGCCAACTTGATATAACCTAGGGAGAGAAGAAGGAGCCTCAATTGAGAAGCTGCCTCCATCAGATCAGCTTGTGGGCAAGTCTGTGGGGGGGTGTTTTCTTGATTTATGTTTGATATAGGAGTGCCCAGCCCACTGTGAGCAATGCCATGCAATGGCAGGTGATTCTGGATTATCTAAGAAAGGCAGAAGAGCAGGCCATTGGAGCAAGGCAATAAGCAGCATCCCTCCATGGTCTCTGCTTCAATTCCCACCCCAGGTTTCTGCTTTGAGTTTCTGCCCTCACTTCCCTTCTTGATGTACTATAGGCTGTTAGGTAAATAAACCCTTTCCTCCCAAAATGGTTTTGAGTCTGGACATTTGTCAAAACAATAACAGTCATCTAGGACAATGTGCTGGTGGTAACAGTGCCTTTTGGATGAGACAACCAAAATGCCTCCAGAGACTGCTAGGGGTGCCCTGGGAGTAGGACTGGTACGAAATCTATGGTTGAAAATCATGGTCATTGGAAAGAAAGAAGTCGAAGTATCTTTGTTTGTAGATGGCATTATAGTATACATAAGTAACCCTAAAAGTTCCACTGAAAAACTCCTGCAGCGGATAAGCACTTTCAGCAAGGTAGCAGGATACAAAATTAAATCACAAAAATCAGTAGCCTTTCTAGATATAAATGACAACTGGGAAATAAATCAGGGACTGAGAAAGAAAACAGGGAAACAAAACCCTTCACAATAGCCTAAAATAATATAAAATATCTTCAGGTAACTCTAACCAAGCAAGTGAGATACCTGTATGATAAAAAACTTTTATAACATTGAGGAAAGGAAATTGCAGAAGATGGAAAGATTGCCCATGCTCATGGATCAGGGGGATTGATATAGTCAAAATGGCCACTCTACCAAAACCAAATCTACAGATTCAATACAATTCTTATCTAATTCCAACATATTTTTTCACAGATCTTGAAAGAGAATTTTCAGCTTTGTATGGAAATACAAAATACTCAGGATATCTAAAACAATCATGAATAATAGAACTACTGGAGGTGCCACTTTTCCTGACATCAGATTGTTCATCAGAGCTATAATAATAAAAACAGCATGGTCTGGACACAAAATCAGACATGTTACTCAATGGAATAAAATTGAAGACCCAGACATAAATTCAAATCCCTATGGATACCTGATTTTTGATAAAGGAACAGACTAGAAAAACACACTGGAAAAAATACAGCATCTTCAACAAATGAAGTAGGCCACACTGGCTACATGTAGAAAAATGCAAAGTAGATCCATAATTATCACCCTCCACAAAACTCAACTGTAACACAAATTTTAGCTGTTCACAGTAAATACTCAGAGGCAGATATTAGAGGGTGAAAGCTGAGAGATCAGAGAAGCAAAGTGGCCAACCACTGGAGAAACTTTTTCCCTTTACCAATGCTCAGACTGAAGGGGTGATCCTATCTTCAGACTGTCTCCTCAGACTTCATCGCTTCACTGACTGCTTCAGACTGCACCTTCAGACTGCGTCTCCAGGCTGCAACTGTCTCCACCAAACCTCAGACTACAACTGAGCTCCTGTCTCCTCCTGCCTTATCTTCCTTTCTCTGCCCAGCCATGTTCCTTCCTGTCTCCACTTCCCTAGTGCTGAGATTAAATGTGTGTGACTCCCAAGTACTGGGATTAAAGGTGTGAAGTACCACTGCATGGCCTCTAGTGGCTTAGCTCTACACTCTGATCTTCAGGCAAACTTTATTTGTTAAAACACAAACAAAGTATCACTATACTCAACTTCAATGGATCAAAGACCTCAACATAAAACCAGATACACTGAACCTGATAGAAATGAAAGTGGGGAATAGCCTTGAACTCATTGGCACAGCAAAAGGCATTCTTAACTTAATACTATTAACACAGGCAATAAGATCAACAATTGACAAATGGGACCTCATGAAATGGAAACGCTTCTGCAAGGCAAAGGACATTCCCATTCAGACAAAGAGGCAGCCTACCGCATGGGAAAAGATTTTTACCAACTCTAGGTCCAATAGAAAACTAATATCCAAAATATACAGGGAACTCAGAAAACTAGATGCCAAGAAAACAACCCAATTAAAAAATGGGTACAGACCTAAACAGAGAATTTTCAAAGAAGGGAACTCAAATTGCTAAGACTTACTTAAAAAAATCTTCAACATCCTTAGTCATCAAGGAGATGTTAATCAAAACTACTTCAAGGTTTCATCTTATACCAGTCAGAATGGCTAAGATCAATAAAACAGTGACAACTCATGTTGGTAAGGATGTAGAGTAAGGGGAACACTTATCCATTGCTAGTGGAACTAAAAACTTGTGCAACCACTATGGAAATCAGTATGGTGGTTCTTTAGAAAGATGGAAATCAAACTACCTCAAGATATAGCTTTACTGCTCTTGGGTATCTATCCAAGGAATGCCTCATCTTACCTCAGAGGCACTTGCTCAACCATGTTCACTGCTGCTCTATTAATAGCACCTAGAAATACAAAACAATATAGTTGTTCATCAAGAGATGGATGAATAAAGAAAATGTGGTACACTTACAGAAAGAAACTTTGCTCAGTCAGTAAAAAGAATAAAATCATGAAACTAACAGGTAAATGGATGGAATGAGAAAAAAATCATCCTGAGTGAGGTAACTCAGACCCAGAAAGACAAATATGGTATGTATCTGCTTAATGCTGATATTAACTGTTAAATTAATGGTAACCAAGCTACAATCCATAGAACCACACAGGTTATGCATAGAGTAAGGTACTAGGAGGAGACAGATATATCTCCCTAGGAAAATAAAATAAAATATGTATTTATGAATGGATGGGGGAGCTGCAATGAAAGGATCATGTGGGATAGTAGGTAAGAAGAGGATGAGGGATAATAGCCAAGCTTTTAGTCATGTTAGTTAGGTTTTCTAGATTTATAGAGATATATTAGATGGATAGGTAGTTTTCAAATCTTTCAAAGACCTTCAAAATATGGCAACTAAAATGTTTTAAGAACTTAGGACTTTTCATGATAATGAGACACATCTGCTCCTGGCAGCACCAGTTACTTCAAGATGAAGATGGACATCGAAGAGGCTCCTTATGAAGTTGGTTAGCCATTTAGGCAAGAAAACTGCCCTTGCCTGGACTGCTTGATGAACTGGATATTCAGGACCGACAGAGAAATGACTGCTGAACTTGCCTAAAGATGAGATGGTCCTTCAGAGTTCC
>LOJH01034655.1:5242-15974 GCA_001685095.1 Ellobius talpinus
CTCGAGTGAGAATGCACAGTGTGCTCCTCGAGTGAGAATGCACAGTGTGCTCCTAGAGTGAGAATGCACAGTGTGCTCCTCGAGTGAGAATGCAGTGTGCTCCTAGAGTGAGAATGCACAGTGTGCTTCTAGATTGAGAATGCACCACTTACTCCCAGTCTGATAAGAATTTTATATGTAGTATCTAACCAAAATTTCTTAGTTTTCTCATTTTAATTTCTTGTTACAGCAGAAGAATTAAAGCTCAAAGTGGGCAAGTGCCATGTTCAAATCACAGAACTGTCAGGCTATTTGAATTCTCTTCTAATACAAAATTCATTCACTTTCACTTACACCAGTGCATTTTTGTGTGTTTTCACATTTTTAAAGAAAAAAAGCTTTCAAATAACTTTTGATGGTTTTGGACAAGTTTTTATTATTCTCTTAAATTCTTCAAAGTAGGAAGAGAAAAGCTGTGACAACAGGTGCATGAATAGTTCTATTGGCTGTCTAAAAATGTAGATGTCCCACTGCAAACGCTCAGTCTCTAAGTTTCTAGGATGAACCAGAAGAAAGCCTTAACAGGAATAATCAGAAGCCATCCTTCTCCTTAGAGTAATCTTTACAAGACTGCAGCTTTGTTTTGCTGCAGTTTCAGGACCACAGAGACCTATCACATTAAGATGATTATATTTTAAGTTTATTGAGGACCAGTGCATGCTCACATATCTTCATTTTGCCTTTTTCTATAACTAAAATAAATAGCTAATATAACTACCATAACTACTTTATAAAGTGGCATTTTATATTAATATCATAGACATGGCACTGATAAGAAAATCAGAGGAATTAAGTCAAATGTCATGAGTACAATCATAACAAATAAAAAGCAAGTTGTCAGTTACTTATAATGAAATTTTAAGAAAAAGATAAGAAGTGGTAATTGTTAGGGAAAATAAAAGGAAAAGAGAAATTATGACTTTAGGTTAGCAAGTTGGCTTTAATTTTTATTTTTATAACTTAAAACTTATCTATTTAAATACTTCCTTATGAACATGCTTGCCCTTCCCAGAGACACTACAGAAAAACCTTGTTTATTGACAGGTCTGGGTAGGCTCCTGCTTGTTCACTTGTACTTAGCTGCAATCATTGATGTAAGAGCAAGTAACAAGACTCTTTGGAGACGTTTCTACCTCCATCAAAATTAGGCTCAGAGAAATAGGCCCCAAATGAGAGTTCCAAAACATCAGAAACTCTCAAAATTAAAAAAAAATGATCAATAAGCAAAGGAGACAGCCTGTTTGAGTACACGCGGTCTACGTCATCACACAGCCACTCCGTGGTAAATGTGATCAAGAAGATACCTGCACCGTTGCCTGGC
The DNA here is from genome assembly GCA_001685095.1 of Ellobius talpinus. Classification (NCBI taxonomy): domain Eukaryota; kingdom Metazoa; phylum Chordata; class Mammalia; order Rodentia; family Cricetidae; genus Ellobius; species Ellobius talpinus. The sequence continues at coordinate 6,603 of LOJH01034655.1, forward strand.
CTTTACTTAACATAGAGTTCAGCTGAGGCACACATGTGCCGCTTCCATCATTCCCTTTCTGTATCTGCCGTCATGACACAACACGAGGAAGAAAATTCACCATATTGCATCACAAAATAGAGATGAAATCAAATGTGATCATGAAAAAAATGATAAAAAGTTTAAAGCGGAGGACACTCTAATTAGCCTGAATTCGCCAAATGTCCATTGAAATGTGCAAGCGAGTACACATGAAATAAGCTTTAAACGTTTATGTATGGCACATTTTTATCGTAAATCCAAGGGAGTACCAATATGGTACACGCCGTGATGACAAAGGATTTTTCCTAATGGACACTGGGGGGCGAGGAGATTCTGGTGCAGGGGAGGTCACAGAGCAGCTGCTGCTTCAATGGCTGCTCTACCACTGGCAGATTCAGAAAGAGGCAAAGTTCAAACCACACATAAGCACAGCAATGATTGTGTGAGGACTTAAAACGTTACAGCCTGCTTGGAAAAGGGACTGTGCAAGGATTTAACTTCTCACATGAGTGCCCAGGAATTCAGTGTCTGGAACATCTTATGTGCATTGACGCACTGATGCTCGTCCTGGAAGGAAAACGGCATCAGCTTCCAGACATCTTCAAGTCTATTTTGAGTATTTTAAGATTTCTATTCTTCATGAACACATTTTTAAAAATATTTTTATGCTTTTCGTGTGTCACAAACTACAAAGGACAACACTGTAAAATGTGTAGTGTGCATGTGTATATATAAATAGATGTGTGTTCGCGCACGCATATTGGAGGTTGGGCTTAATACATACGGGTCTTCCTAGCAGAATCTTCCACAAAAAGAGAAGAGATGTCTTCATCCACGCCCGCTTCATTCCTAGCAATGCACGTGTATGCTCCAGTGTCTTCATAGCGCACGTTGCTGATGTGGACCTCACTGCCATTTGCTGGAAACAGAAGGCAAATGTGACTTTTAAGGACGGTTTTAGCTTTGGCACTGTGCGTTCCTATTACACGGTCAAACATCTCACTGCGCTTATCCTAATTAAACTGTCTTCCTGCCTTATCCCTTATTTTCAGATGCGCCCCGTTGCTCCAGAGGTTCTCAAGTGTTTGTACATTGTGTTGTCGCTCCATTGACGAGAGCAAACTAGCAAACTAGCAAACGAGACTTTACATTTTATACCATCTCCTCTTCCTAAATTCATATAAAATATTTCTTATTTGTAACTATTGTCTTATTGATATATGTATTCATGTATTTAAAACAAAAATATAAACTAAGTTTTTTTAATTCACAAACAGCAACAATCTTGTCCACTAAAAGTAGCACATGTGAAAATCTCTGTCACGGATTGAGTAGATGCTATTATCAAGTCTATCATCTCATTAAGAAAAGTCATGTCATGGATTAAGGGAATTATATCAGTAATTCTCATTAAGGAAGTTTACAATGTACAGCTGTCACTTAAGCAGCCTTATTAGATATTTGGAAATATTTTTTTTAAAAAAACAGACAGGCAAGTAATAACTTAATTGTCTAAAATTTTCCCAAAAACTTACCTTAAATAAATTATATGTAAGAAATCTAAGTGCCGCAAGTATATTTAAGATTTCAAATCTTGGTGAGAGAATATTTTAATCTACCTAGTCCTTGAATCTTTCAACACCAAAGCTAAGGTGTAATTAATTATGTATGACATGCTGGACAAAAGTTAGGACCTTCACATGTCTTATTAGATAATCTACACAAATGCAATTTAATTATCAAAGGAAGAGTTTGAGATTCATAGAATGAATTCTTACAAATACTCAAGTTCAAAGGCTTGATTTTCATGAGAACTATGTACTTCTAAATCTGTGTTCTAAACCTGCTATCGTGAGTTTTATCTCTCTTCTCCCCTTTTCATTTTTATGTAATTGTCTCTCTGGTGTCAGGTATCTAGACTCCATGTTGCTGAGTCACGTATGCAGCAATGCAGCATATAGCAGCAATGCAGCATATAGCAGATTAGAACCCAACTCTATGTGGCAGGTGAAGGACAGGTAAATTGATGTGGTTCAATTAGAGAAAAAAGTGTTGGTTGTGACAGAAAGATTGATGAAAAGGGGGAGGTATCTTCTCCCACAAACATCTGTTAGAATATGTGGCTTGAAAGTGGAAAGGCTCCCATAGGCTTCTGGGTTTGAACATTTGGTCCTTAGAAGATGGCACTGTTTGGGAAGTGCCTGGATTTTTTTAGGAGGTAAACACTCTGCAAGGAAATGGGTCACTGAGAGTAACCCTTGGAGCCTCATAAAACAGATGCATTACCTACTTACTCTCTACAGCCTATCTGTGAAAACAATGTGGTCAGCCAGACTCCTGGCATCATGCACTTGTTGCCATGATGGAATGTGTCCCTTCAAGGGAAAGCCAGAATAAACCCTTCTTTGCTTAAACTGCTATTATCAGCTCTTTTGTCTCCAAAATGGGGCGAGTTAGTAATACAGAAGAAAACATCTGACTCAACTTGTCTGAGGGATTGAGATTAACAGCACTTGTCCTTGCCTTTAGAGACCCAGCCAACAACAATCAGCAGGGAGCCATTCCCCAAGAAGGAAGTGATACTAGCTAAGGTTTACTTCTATTTCACTGTATTTGCTAATTTGAATTTTCTTTTATTATTTATAGTTTTGTATTTTTACTTTTAAGTTGCTGTGTGGCTGATAATGCATCTGAACTGGCTTTTGAAGGCTGCCCTTTCTTTCTCTGTCCCCTATCCTACATTGTTTTTTCTGGTGTTTCTAATACCTGAGACTAAATATGTTTTCTTATCCATTTACCCTTTTCCTTTACAACCAACATCCATCTCCTTCTCATCGATGCTTAATTACTGGATGCCTAAAAATCTATGAAATGATCTGAAAAACTGTGGGATACATTTATTAGTTCTTAAAATTTGCTGTATATTGTTTGACTTTTTCATTTTCCTGGAATTCTAAGATTCAGGATTAGTGTATTTATTGGAGATCTCTCAGACTTTTTTGATATATGGTGTGTATGTGTGTGTATCTATGTCTCTGTAAGCACTTATGACTGAAAATTGTCCTGTCAAAACTCCCTGGTTCTAGTTCTGGGAAATTTCCTATTATTTTAATTTAATTACAAGATATTTATATTTGTTCTCCAGTTTGCTCAGTGCCTGAGTGATCTTCCAAAGAATATTGCTTAGTCTCCAACTATATAGTTTCTGCTGTTTCTCTTTCTGATTTTCATTTACACTTAAATCTGATAATAGACAAGGAAATTTTTTTCAACTATATTTTTAAGGCTAGCCTCATGACCTAAAATGTGATATATCTTAAAGAAGTATCCATGGCTCACTGAGAAGAGTATGTATTTCATATATGGTGGAATATTGTATAGATAGAAATTCAGTTGACCTATAATATAGTTAAACTCTGAAGTTTCTTTGTGAACTTTCAGTTTTAAAGAAACATCTGTAGATTAGAGCAGAGTATTGAAGTCTTCAATATTTATCTATCGTTATAAGCAAGTGGCTTAAAATGGAATAAATGGAAATGATCAGGAAGTAATACTTAAACTTCCTGTTCTCAGGAAGTCAGTGATGGGACACTTGGAAGACTCAGAGGATGGGGTCTGATGTCCTTTTAGCTTATTGATTTCTATGATTATTTCCACATCATTGCTCCCATCCTCTCTCTTTAAAATACTTCCCTCAGAAACAGGGAAAGCTAGTGCCTTTTCTTAGTCTTTTTTCCAAATTCTGAAATGTTTTCATATATTATTTTGTGTATCATTTCTAATCTCACCAAAGAGAATGTTATTGATTCTTCTTTTCCAAACACCTTCAGTTCAAGCTGCTGACCTAGCCCAAGGATGCATTTCAAGATTCTTTTCTTAGTTCTCTATATATCTGACACTGTTGAACATGTCTCTCATGTTAACATTTCCTTTTCTTCTATAGTATCCCTGGGTGTTCTTTCTTTTGCTTGAATTTTATTCTTCCTCTACCATATATCTGTACTTGTATACTAATAAAACATCTAATATGTGCTATGGTGAGATTTTATTTCTCTTCATTCATGTATTACCCTGGGTAATGCATAGTTACCCAGTCTGTTCATAGACTTTGACCCAATGTAAAATATTAAAGAACATATCTTGATAAATAATTAAATAATCACAATATCTAATTATAGTCATGATCTACATTATCCATAGCACACTTACAGGTTTCTTTCTCTTGGGTTGCCCTTCCTACTGTTATCTAACACTTGTACTTATTCTCTCAAAACTGTCTATCTACAATTATAATTGATAATAACTCTTTTTTTCTAGGACTCCACTTTTTAAGTTTTAGATTGGAATGAAGAACTCTTATAATCTATCTTCCTGATATTCCTGGAAGCAGGCAGGCTCAGGTATGTATGTGACAGGTTACTGTTACAAATGTTTAAGATGAAGCAGGAGTAAATGATGATTGGAATTTTCTTCTTTTTATTTCTATTAATTTGGTTAGCCTTTTGTGCCTACCTTACAAGGACTGAAATGTAAGAAGCTTTATGCTTATAAATACATAAAGGTTACAATGTTTACTGTCAATTAGTGATTTAGTAAAATCAGATTTTTAAAGTTCAAAAGTTGTTTCATAGATTTGTAACTATTGAGAAAACCAAAGTTTAAAATGTTTTGCATAAAAGAATTACTGATCAAAATTATCTACTATGAAAATTGAATAATAGGAAAATTTATGTTTATTAAGATGATAAAATAAAAATGTATTGATATTTATCAATACCATTTGAAGAAATTTACAAGGGAAAATTGAAGAAATAATAGGACTTTTATGCTCATACATCATCATGCCAGCACAGTAAGTTGTTGAGCATAACAGTTTATAAAGCATATCAGATTTATGTACGCATTTAAGGATATTAGAGTTAACAAATCATACTTAACTGCTTTTTTATTACTTAAATTACTTAGACTTATTAAAAATCATTCATTTTCATTTTCAACTTATTTGTGATCCATTTCATCTATATAACAATTGATTAGTCATCTGTATATATTGTCATATTAATAATTGAAAAATAGGCTCAAACTTCTTACTACACCCTTGCTTTGGGTACTAAAAGTTAGGCTTTCCAGCCAAGCAATTAGTCAAACTTCTCATCTTTCTTAACAAAGAGCTAAGGAATCAAAGACCTGGAGCAGTCAGGCCAAGCTCCAGCCCCTCATCTCCTGGCGCACAAGTACATCTTCCCAATCCCTAAGAAATAGTCCCAACCTTCTAGCACCTTCTAGTTCTTTATTGAAGCAGGCAAAGAGTTCCCAGACTCTTATCATTCTGCCTAAACTTCTGAAGATGGCTGGTAAGTGCTCTTGGAATCTGAGCCTCTAGTCCACATTCCAGATTTCCTAACACCCTTGTACCTGCAGTGGACAGACAAGAAGTCCCCAAACCACCAAATTCTGTTCAACCTTTCCACTCTACCAATTCCAGCTGTAAAAATTCCAATGCACAAATGAAAACAACATGAATGTCTAGTACAAAACATGTCTGCCAATATTTACTAATCCTATGATAAGTGAACCCAGTGAGAACTACCTGGAAGAACTTCAAGACAAGAATTCCAAAGAATGATTTTAACTATGTTAAGAAAACACAACTATTCTCCAAGTGAGGTTTTCTACTGAACTTTTCATTTTGGTATATTTAGGTATATCAGTTTAGTTTTTCTGCAATGGTGCTATCTCTTTTTTTACTGAATTATATTTTCATATATTATACTAGAATGCCACAACTATCAATCCAGACTATTATACTCAGAAAAACTATCTATTTAATTAATGGAGAAACTTTTTAAAAGAAGCTTTTCTTCTATGATAAAAATAAATTAAAGCAATTTTTAATCACTAAATAAGTTCTAACTCTACAGAAAATGCTAGAAGTGATACTTCAATCTGAAGATAATGATAAACACACTCAAGATGTCACAGGGAATAAGTAAACAATTGAAGAACAATTAATCAAAAGAGGTGTATAATTAAATATTGTACTTATCACTAAAATAATGGCATCCTATTAATCTCTATGACAAGACTATTATTTATAACAATAAACCTATTAGAGAAATGTATCAGCTTTTTCTTAGATGCAACCATGTTTTAATATTTCCAACAGTTGCTGAAATAACTCATTGCTTTTCATGTGATTTGTATTGCAATTTTTTCCTAAAATTTAATATAAAAGATCTGTACACTCATTTAAGGAAAATAATGTAAGAAATAGGCACCTTGAAGTGTGAGCTGTTTGGAGAGCTTTGGTGTAATGTCAATTCCATTCTTCAGCCAGCCAAGCTGAGGGTCTGGTATGCCCTCTGCATGGCACCGAAGGCTTGCAGTTACCCCAGGTTCTCTGGCCTGACTTTCTGGATACACCCGGATGACTGGAGGAACTAAATGGGGAAGAAAAAATTGATAAGTAATCAGCATTTACCATTTGATCTTGTAAAATGAACAAAAATTATAAGATGATCCCTTATGAATAATTCATTTTCATTAGATTATATAATTAGTTTCCTGGTATAATTCTCTACTAAAATATCCCAGAGTTGCTTGGAGAAAGGTAATTCTGGGCCTATATCAGGAAAAATACAATTCAAACATGGGCTATCATGTTTCAGAAACTATAATCTTGAAAATATAAAATTTAAATAGGCTCCCACTTTCCTACTACCTGATGACTTATACATTAAATTAATAAATAAAATTATTATAAAGAATTAAAACCTTTTGGATTCAGTTATTTAAATAACTATGTAGTTAGAAAGACATATTCTTCCTTAACACAGCACATATATAGAGATTAATAATATTTTATACATAATAGTATAATAAAAACACACTATTAACAATAAGTTTTGTTAAAAGCATGCAAGACTTTACACTAAGCACTACAAAACTTTGTTGAAAGTATTTAAAGTAAATCAAATGTAAACTATAGTATTTTCATGAAAAAAGAAACAAAGAAAGCATAAGAATAACTGAGTATGTCATTCTAATACTGAATTTGATGGCGATTTCTTAGCTATACCCCATAATCACAAAGACCAACATAAAAAATAAATAAATTGATTTTTAGTTGAACTAAAATCTTGGATCATCACATAACATTGTCAGAAGACTTGGTTCAATTGCTAGGACATACATGGTGGTTCACAAACATCCAGTTCCAGTTTAAGAGAATCTGATACACTCTTCTATATCTGTTTGAATTAAACAAATACATGTCATACATACACACAATACTTACATACATGGAGGGGAAGCACTTTTGCTCATAAAATAAAATAAATAAATCTAAAGCAATAATAATGAATGGAAGGAAGTAAAACTAGAAAACAGTGCTGTCTATAATGTGTTTGACACAAAATATGGTACTTCAATGACATTCCCAGAATACACATTAATAAGAAGCAGGGTATAGAGGTGAAAGTTTGTAATTGAAGTTCATTTAGCAATTGAACCAAGTCTTCTGAAATAGTAACCAGTCCTCTAAGCCACCAGGCTGCATTTCTTAGCCCCCCTTCATCTTTCTTGGTAATATTATGTGATGATCCAAAATTAGAATTAACAAGAATTACCATTAGCAGGTATTAGCAAGCTATTTCTGATCTAGGTTTTCTTCAGAGACCTAAAACCTGTTTTTAAAAATAGTTCAAAATAAAACCCCATTTCTCATATTATGGGAAAGTTCAAAATACAAATGACCATCACCTAATGACTAAAGCACAACATGGGGTTTCTTTACATCATACAACAATATCTGCAGGGACATAAAAATCTTAAGGGTACTACAACACAAATGTTGAACTTCTGATACTAAGCAAAATCAGTCTGAAACAAAAGGTCATACACAATACCAATCAATTAGTGTGAAGGGCATATGGGTAGATGTGTTGAAGCAGATTGACAGAAAGCTTGGAGGAAAGAACAGAAGGGACATTTACTAATTAGATGAATATATGGACTATTTGGGAAGAGGCATTGTAGGATTAGATAGATGGGCATACAATGTTGTATCTCTACAGAATATCCTTGAATTTACATCATGTCTGGCTTTCTACCAGAATCAACACAAATAGCATAAGATCTAAAAAGTATTAGAACATTTACCTAAATTTAATCTACTAGTAAAAAAGCCCTTAAAGGTTGATATATTGTTTTACTAAAAGAAGTAATAACATTAGGCCAGAGCAGACCTGAGACAGTGAACTCCACAAGAGTAGGACTGAGCCAGTGACCTAGGTCACAACAGGCCTGAAGCAGCAAACTCCACAAGAGCAGGACTGAACCAGAAACCTGGGCCAGAGTGGGCCTGTGAGGGTGAACCCCACAGGAGGAGGAGCAGATACAGAAAAGGGACATTTGCAGAAGCAGTACTGGGCCAGAGACCTAGGCTGAAGCAGGCCTAAGGCAGCAACCTCCACAGGAGCAAGAACAGGGGAGTAACCACTGAGCAGGTGAGCCAGAATCAGAGACCTCTGCAGTTCTGAGTGTGAATCTGGGACCTTTGAGGGAGTAGACCTGAGCCAAGACCCCTAGAAGTCCAAATGTGAGTCTGAGACCTCTGAGAGAGTAGGCCAGAGCCAGGTCCTCTGCAGGTCCAGGAACACCTGAGTCTGGTACATCTGAGGGAGTAAATTAGAGCCAGAGACCTTTGCAAGACTAACCCCAAGCTAGGGACCTCTGCAGGAGTGGATCCAGACCAGGTTGATTTACAGAAACAGGTCTGAGCTGACAAACGAGGCCAGAGCAGTCCTGAGACAGCAAACTCCACAGGAGCAGAACAAACCCTGGGACCACTGAGCGGCCTATAGGAACTCAGAATGACCAATGGGGTAACTAGAACCATGGAACTGACTGCACTATGAGGAAAAACCATCTGAGCCTTGGATCCACTGGCACCTGGAAGATTAATCACCAGAATCACAGACAGCCCCAACCACACCAATTAGAGGAAAAGATGAGTAGAAAAGGTAAGAACATACACAACACCACAAAGAGCAACATGACACCAATAAATCTGTTGACTCTACAATGCCGAGACTTGAACAACCAAATATAGATGAAGCAGAAGAAAATGATCAAAAAAAACTTCAGAAGAATGTTTGAGACTCTTAAAAGGGAAATGAGAAATTCCCTCAAAGTAATGGAGGAAAAGACTTACAAAAAAAATGGAAGACATCAATCAACAAATCCCTTAAAGAAAACCAAGAAAAACCAAACAAACATATGAAAGAAACTAATCATGACTTGAAAACTGAAATAGAGACAATAAAGAAAACACAAGCCAAGGGAATTATA
>LOJH01034656.1:0-15974 GCA_001685095.1 Ellobius talpinus
TACAATTTGTGTGTTGTTATTTCAAGGTATAAGCTAGCTGTGCGGGAGCCGGGCAGGACGAAAAGCAGGCTTGCCGCTCCCCTATCACTACACATGTTCATGTATTTAAATGCTTAGGAGACAGCAGCAAGCAGTTTTCTTGGAAGTTCTGAAATTTTATGGGGTCCTGCCTATCTGGACAAAGTTGGTTGTGTAGAAAGGCTTCAGGATTTCCTTCTGGCCTCATTTCTGGTCCGCTATCAGCTTCCTGGTCTAATAAGATATGGAAAGCCCCACCACCAGTTCTCTCCACCATGCCTTGTCCACTATGGTATATAGTGGCTCTATCCCTTTATATCATGGTCAATTAAATGCCCCTATTGTAGTCTGAATGTAACAGACCCCATAAACTAATAGGGAATGGCTATATTGGAAGCTGTTCCTTTTTGGAGTAGATACAGCCTTGATGGAGAAAGTGTATCTTTGTGAACATGGGCTTTGAGGTTGCATATTTGTTCAAGCTGTGTTTCATAAGATTTGCCATGATCATGGTGTCTCTTTGTAGCAATGGAAAACCCTAACTAAAACACCCTCCTTCCTAAAATAAACAGATCTTTTGAAAGTGCTTATCTCTTCTCTTCTTGTCCAATGTGGCTCATTTTATGCTTTTGGGGACTCATCCATGTGCATGGATGCAATTATTTCAGCTAATTGATATAACTTTCTATAAATAAAGTCCCCTGTAAAGAAGAAATAGTCCAGAATGTTGTTCACAATATATAACTACACAGAATTTCTTTCACTTTCATTAATCTAATTCAATTATATACAGCAGGGTTCTCTAATGAATATGCCTGAAATATGAAAATGTCAATGAATCCAATACAGGAACTGCTCTGAAGTTTTATAGTAACATGTAGTTTTCAAATTTCCCATTTTATTGCACTGTGCACTGTCACAGAAAAATATTTTTTGAAATTGCTATTTCTCCAATAATTTAGAAACAATTTGAAATGTCATGATAGTTTCTTCTCCCTTGTGATTACTAAATTGCAAGCAAAGAATGAGTAACCTTCTACGTTAGATCATCTCTAATACCAATGTGTATTTTCTATCAGTTTTGTTACATTATGTGTAAATGTTTATGTCTCCTTTCACAGAAATCTTGACTTAAAAAAACATGATTCTTTAACACCAGGGTTTACAATTAGTGAAGCTAAATCAATCTGTTTCATGTAATCATCAACCATTTTACACGAAAAAATATTAACAACTATAACAGATTTTCATATAAAGAAAAATGGAGATTGTCTGTTGCTTGCAGATGTTAACTTAATTGGGAGCTGAATAAAATCATGCAAATGGTATACATAATAAGTAACACCACATAAATGTCTGCTTCCATTTAGTTACTATTCAATGATGTGAGTTATGACACTATGGATATATATGCATAAATAAGGAAAATTGAATCTTCTTTATGAGTCTTCATTATTCTGTTAATATTTTTCCTAGTTAAAGATAACAATACTGACAATATACAAAATCTATTGAGGTAAATTTTACCCCACAGTGAATACTAGATAAGATTTTTCAGTGAAGTTCAAGACTTTACTATATAACAAAGTTTATTATAGAAGCTGAGACTTGAGTATTAACATACCTATTTGTAAGTTATAGAATTTCATGAAGCAGTCTTTAAAATAATTTTAAATTTTATTTTATTTGTCAATTTATATACCTTACATGTTACATAAATATCAAGCCTATTTGAGCTCATTTTTAAAGAAAATACATTTTTCTACCAATTCCTCAAAATTAGAAAGGGACAAATACAAGTTAAAGAAATATACAGACTACAGATGAAATCAAGACCTACATTAAGATTATGGACTTTAGTCTGCAGTTTTTTGTCCTGTGATCAAGATACTGTATTAGCTTTCCTGAGAATCTTGTGTCTCACAGCAGTGCTATTGTCATGGAGTAAGAGTCATGGTAGAATGTAAAATTTGAAGGAAAAAAATGAATGAAGTTTTATTTAAATTAGTTGTGTTTAAGATAAAGATATTTATTCTAGTAGCGTCAAGAATTATAAAGTGTCTGAGTTTTATCTCAACTGAAAACTAGGAAGTGAGTTTGTCAAGGTCCCATAGACACTGAGAAAATACCTAAGTTTGTGAGCCAAGAACAAATAATGGTTTGTTATTTACAGTAACAGCTATAGCTATAGTGTCAACATTATCTTTTGATCTTTTTCATTAGTTCCTGTTTAAGAAGGCTGGTATGAAATTCAAACAGCACTTGTATATTCTTTTCATTTTACAAAAGGTATCCTGACATATGGTGTTGAGTTTTCTAAATAGACATTCAGAAAATCTGTGTTACCTTTGATACTATAGTAGACATGATTTAAGAAGGACAATAAAGGTTGCCCATTTTTGTAGGTCTCTAATAAGGTTAGCAAGCAAATTAGTCAGGTTTGCCTTTACTTTTCATGGGAATATGAACTTATACATTTTAGAAAATTATATAAATAGAAAGTCATGAGTAATGTATATCATTTGTCAAATTAAATTAATATCCATATATTTATATTTTAAACAATTCTCTTTCAATATGTTGTGAGTTTGCCATTTATACTTAGGCACTAGAAGCTTTGTTGTCCCTTTGCCAGTAAATAGATACCTTACACACACAGGCACAATATTACAGTGGAAATAGGTAAATATTCAAGTTATTTTAAAATGCTACTTATACCATAATCAGAGAGAGAGATAAAGAAGAAAGAAATGAGGGAAGGAAGAAAAATTATGGAATTTGGATGATGGGGAAGTAGGGAGGATCTGGGGGGATTTTGGAGAAAGTAAACTATACTCAGAATGTGCTGTATTAAAATTTGTTTCTAATAAAATAAATTTAAAAAATGAAATGAAATATAAATATTTGAGAAAACATAAAAAATCTGCTCTTTGTTCTGATTCTGTCCATCAGTGCTGATCTTTGCAAAAGCATCCTTGTATAGAATGATAGTATAAAATTGGAATATTTTCTATGCTAGCTAAATGTGTCAAGCCATGAGAGAAACAACTGGTGAAAAGATTCAACTTTAAGTGGACCAGACTATTGTCAACTAATATTTATTTGTCTAAGCAAAAATCATAAGAATTCATTTTATATAAAGGATTTTGTCAACTAATGCTGTTAAGGTTGCAGAATATCAAAGTAAGTGCTAACCATAATCCTACTTCCCCACTCCCAAACCCAAAAGAGGCCCTTAGGTCAGTGGCTTCTTCTTGAAGAATAAGTATTGACATTTGCTTTCTCCTAATGCATGATTAGAAGCACATATAAGTGTGTCCTTTGGTTTACAAAGAGGATAACTAGGAACATTTGGTCTTCAATAATATATAGTGATAGAAATGAAAGTATAAATTAAAGAACAAACTCTACAAAGCTTGAAAAGTTCAGTGAATATTCAAAATAGGGACATTATTACAGTCAAAGTTACATTTTAAGTTTTAATTACTATGCATAAGGGATCCTTGAAACAAAAATGCCTCTGATCTGCCAGCTCCTTACTCAAGAACATATAGTTTCTGAACTACTGAAGGCTATTATTTATGGGAGATAGCAAGTCACAGGTTTTCACTCCACTAAACAAGCTTGTTTGGCACATCTGTATTGGAATTTTGATTACATGTGTTTGGAAAGTTCATGGGAAGGAAATACATCAGGATGGGCACTTGTTCTGGACTGAACCTCATGGGAAATGTGGTGAATAATGGGTTATGTCTTCTTAAGCCCCTGTAAAACATGATTGGAAACATTTTCTGGGACACCAGAGATTGACCTGGCCAGAGAGTCTATCTACCTAACCAGTATTTAAGTAAAGCTTGCTTCAATTTTGGCTTTAATCTGTGGTAGTCTTCTTATTTTCAAACATTGGGATTAACAATTTCTGGAGGTCCCAGCTAGACCTAGACCACCTACCCACATATCTTGACTCTGGAACTCTGGGACTGAGGCACTGCATCAGAGGACCAGTGCCTTGAGATGTTCCATGGCTCCGAAGCTGAGTTCAGTTCACAGACAATTCAAGTTAACTGCCATGCTGAGAAATACAGAAAGCATATATGGAGAACTCCTGGTGAGTCATAGTCTGGTTATGTTTTGTGGGGTACCTGTCTGTGGCATGAAGGAGATTTAATGGGACTCTAATATTCTCTCGAGACCAGAGAAAATAGCAAAATGTCACCTGCCCAAATCGTTCTGGTTCTATTTTGAAAGTTTTATCTGTTTCCAATGGAAAGTTTTGTCTGCCTGTGTGTTTTTTGTTTTTGTATTTTTTGGTTTTGGGTTTTTTGTATGTCTGTTTGTTTAAACTTGGAGACAAAAAATTGATTTGGATATTTTTGCTGTCTCTGCCTCTGTGAGCCACCATATCCTTTATGGCTACCTTTATGGCCAGGGCTCACTATTTATCTCTGACTTCTATGGACATTGGATTCAGTTAGTTGAGTTCAGATGTCTTTTTGCTGTGCATAATAGTAAAGTTGTTTTACACTGTTCCTTTCTTTGGAAAGCTGGTCTAGAGTTGGGTTATGGCTCTCCATTCTCTAGACTCAAGCATATTAAAAGTTCCTTCTATATGTGTGTTAGTTGATCTAGCTGATACCATGACAGAGAGAAGGAAACAAGAAAAGGAAACAAGCAGAACAGTAAAAAAAAAATTAGACTTGGTTTGTGTGAACATTCTGTACCTCAAAATTTATGAGTTTATTTTCTTTCATATAGTTAAGAATCTCATAAAATCTATGTAAAAATTAATTTAAAACTATTAACACTGGGAGTTGATAGTTAAGTATCTATGTATAGGAAATCTTAAATTGACCATAAGAAATTATTCCATTTGGGAATAAAAGGAATGTAGGTATTTCCACCATCTTACCAAGGCTGTTTGGCTGATTGCCATCTGTGCTAGGATTGGAGAAAACAGAAGTCCTGTGACTTCACTGCCATTTTAGTTAAAGTGACCACGTGGAGTGGGCCTACCAACAGGTCTTCAAGATATTTTAGATTAGGGTAGATTTTTGTATAATAATTACTGTCCTGTCCTGTAAACAAGGTTTATGAAAGATAGGATTTTAAAACAATGCTTTTTTACTAATGTATTAAAACTGCACCTCAAAATGTAAGAATGTACCTTGCCCTGGCAGCCAAATTTTGTAACAAGATTCACCCAGGTGATAACGGTTTTAAAAACATAAAGGGATCATGAGTAACATCTGAGGCTTTCCCACGTAAGGCAGGGCTAGAGTTCCTATAGAAAGACAGGTTGCAATGGGGGATCCCACCAGTTTGGAAATGCTGGTGCCATGTGATAGTCACCAGAAGCACCAGCTACATTGAAATAGAGCAGGCTGGGATCTAAAAGACAGGTATGTTTTTGCTGCCGAGACTGGGGCTAAGGAAGTGTTACAACCCCCTCAAGAAAACCAAATGGTTGTTAATGAATCTCAGATATTGAACTTTAAACTGTTTTCACTGTTGGAGCTGGTTTTGCCTTAAGCAGATTGTGGTTTTATTTTCTATCTTCCCTTTATAAGTAAAAGAAAATACTTTATATTTAGTATTGTTGGAGCACACAAGTAAGGAACAACTTTTAAAATATTTAAACATATAAGACTGTATAACATTTTAAGTTTATAAAGTGTTTTATATTATTAGTATTTGAATTTAAAAATAAACAAAATGATTAAGAATTAAGGCCAAAGTATGAGCACCAAATACTAAATACCATAAACAGAGATATTCTTATCTTATGATGCAACAAGATAATAATCTACACAATCCTGAAAATAGATTGAAGCAGCTTCTTGACCTATGAGTTTGATCCTTTGAAGGTTAAAATATCATTTTAACCTAGAAGTACCTGCATGTTGGGTGTTTACACTGAGATTCGTAACAGTGGCAAAACTGTATTTGTGAAATAGCAATAAGAATGCTTTTACGTTTGGGGTTCACCATGACATGGGGCACTGTGTTGAAGGGTCAAAGCTTTGTAAAGTTTGGGAACTATTGGCTTAGAGAATGTTTCTCCTTCCCTAAGGTTTATTCATGCATGTCCAGCATCCTTGCATTTGCTAGCTTTGTTGAGGTTAATCTATTTTAACAAAGAGTCATGTAAGAAATTGTTATATTCTGTAACAGTGTACTTTAAAAGGGTCAAGAAATTTCCCAGTCTCTCTGTGAACTGTGTTTATGAGTTAAGAGTTTTATTTTGATACTAAAATGAGCTTCAGTTCAGAAATTGTCATTTTTAAGGCTAATTTATTGAAAATTATTAAAGATTTTTAAGACCTACAAGTTAATAGTCGCAAATTCAGTATTGTGTTTAGAACTATAATCATAGTCATGCTAAGCACTAATGTAATTACCAGAAAAGATTTCTTTAGCCTTCTGTATGTTTTCAAGGTTAAGCCTAAATCAAATAACTAAAACCAAGCAAAGTTCATTTAGCTCAAATAGAGAATATCCTTCAAACTTGTCAGATATTTAATGAATGTAGCATTTCAAATGTTTAATAGAAAAAAATTACTATGACAGAGGCTCCCAGCTCCTAGCAATAAAACTCCTTGGTCTTCAAAAATGCAGGACATAATGACTACTCCACCTGGATGTGGTAATCCTAGACACTGCATAAGATAGCCACGATACCACACCTGGCACAAGATCCTGCCACCAACGGTGGACAAGTAGGACACTGGAGACTTAATTGCCTCACATTGCCTGGACAATGTAAGGTCAGCCTCACACACACAACGTTTTTCTCCATTGGAAAGATTACCACATTCTGGGCCTGAAGGCCAAAGACTTGTAATGTCATGGTACCTCTGTCCCCCAAAACTATGGAGAATATTGGTGCCTGGGATGATCATCTAGGTAATAAACTAGTGTCTGTCATTCTAAGTGATACAAAGACCATTTGGATTATAATTTCTGCTATAATTTATCCTTCTCAGGTTTTTGATGGTATTGATAGGTAGGCTAACAATAGTTTCTCAGCTTAGCCGTGGTCAGCATCCAGGTTGTTCACCAAGACTACAGTTATCTTGTTGACTAATTTCCTATGTAAAATTTAAGTCTTGTTATTTCTAGAGCTATTCCTGTTGAGAAAAGGCAAATGCCTTGCTAAGATAAACAGATTTCCAATGTAGCTTTCCACTAAAGGAACATTTACAATTGCTGTTCTCAGTAATAAGTTCTATATCTGATAAATGATTAGATGGAATAAAATTGTTAAAAATCTATGCAAGTTTTGAGGGTCTAAGAAAATGTTTTAATATATATAAAGGTCTGAGGATGTGAAAACTTAAGTTCTGAAGGTCTAAGAAAAATAATTTAATATGTATAAATGCAAGTTGTAAAGGTATAAATAAGTGATTTAAGATATGTGAAAATGGAAATTTCTTTCCCCTTCTATGTTACTGTTACACTAAGATTTAAAAATTCAGAGTTTTAATATTGATAAATAGAGTTATGATAAGCTCGTAGAATGCTAACTACTCACTCTTCAGTGGCAAGTTCAAAATTTTAAATTCTCTTTGCTTCTTTTCTAGGTGCAGACTTAAAGATGCTTTTCACTGGGTAAAAGACATCTCTATACAATCTATATCTGGCTCTTGAAACAGAAGAATTTTTTTTTTCATAATTTTCAACCCAAATCTTTAGTCTTGCCTAGGACTCAAAGATGTGTGTCTAATTCCAGCTGTTTTATGGACACCTGTTAATCTACTTTCTTCTGCAATATGTATTTTAGAACAGATTAGTAATGCTGATATACCTAAAAATTCTAAGTCTTTCTGTAAACTAAAAAAAAAATCTGTATGCTTCGGAGAATACTGGGAGTCATATCACTTGAATCCATCTTCCAAAGGTCAAAGGAATTACAGGTAAGTACAGCTCAAGTTTCCCCATCTGCCTATTTCTGAGGATGGGATTTCTCCCCCGCCTCTCTTTCCTGGTCTTGGGACTCATCTGCTCCCCTAACTACTAGAATCATGGACATGAAAGCTTCAAATGTAATAATTTTTTAAGTTCCTAAATTTTAATTTCTGACCCCCATCTTTATCTTTCTCAGCATATTTCCACTTGGTTGTCATATACCATGCAAGAATCAGCTACTTACTACTACCTGCTGCAAACAAACATGAGCCCTGGATTTGCTGAAAACTGATGTGGATCACTCCAACCAATGTGATTGTTCCCTGTCTCTTAAGGTGGGTCAGTAAACCAGATGCTTCTTATGAATATCCCTTAGCCTGAAACTTCTCTTTGCCTTTGACTAGCATTCCAGCCCTTCTGGGGCGATGAAAACAAACTCCTAGTTTCAGTAGGAAGTACTTATAGAAGAAAATATGACATCCCTGTTGCCAAACAGACTGGAATGTTAGATCAAAAGGGTACTCCCTGGCAAAACATCTATCCCAGTGCCTATTGGCAAAGCAGAAAACATATCTGTTAAAACCAAATGGGCTAAGATATATCAACAGGTAGATACAGTAGCTTTGTAAAATAGAGTTTATTGTATATCTTCAATAGTAAATGGCTGTTTATATATAAACCACTCAAGAATCATTAGAAATAATCTGGTTGTACTAAAAAAAATTCATTGCAAAGAAAAAGAGGACCAGAAATGAGGTAAATAACTGGTCTCTATACTCATACCCATGTTCATTCTAGAAAGTAACTCAGATGCTAGCCATCATAGGGTCTTAGGCCCTTCTGCTTCTGCTAATTGCTGTTGGTTCTTGCATCATTGATGCCTTAACTAAGAGATAACTCCTTTCTAGGTACCATTAAGATGATAGTTATCAAATCCCAATATAAACAGGTACCCATCATAGAGTCAAGGCAGATACGTGAGAGCCAAAGTTACATTTTAAGTTTTAATTACAATGCCTAACAGTTCCATGAAACAGAAATGCCTCTAATCCGCAAGCCCCTTGCTCAAGGACAGATAATTCTTGAAATGTTGGAGGTCACTGATTATGGGAGATAACTAGTCACATGTTTTCAGTTCCCTAAACAAGTTTCCTGGGCCCATCTGAACTGGATGTGTTTGATCCCATGTGGGTGGGAGGTTCATGGGCAGGGAACACACCAGCATGCACACTTGTTCCTGATTAGACCTCGTAGGAAATGCTGCAAAATATACGTTGTGCCGTCTTAAGCACCTACAAAGCAAGACTTGGTACCATTTTCTGGTAAACCCTAGATGGACCTGGTCAGAGAGTCCATCAGAGTAGCCAGTATTTAATTAAAACTTGCTTCAGTTTTGGCTTTATATTGTGGTAGTAGTCTCATTCTTAACCAATGAGATTAAAAATGTCTGCAACATTATTGTCAAATTGTTCATTTACTTTCATTGGTAAAAAGCTCAACATAGTTTATATGAGCATTGTTTAAGAAGAACAGAGATTTTTTTCAATGAATACTTTAAATAATTTATATCAAAGAGATAATAGAGTATTTTCAATGAGACATTATTTTTTTACTTGAGATAAGGAAAAATAAAATAATTCCATTCATTTGCTGGAGAATTAAAGCACATGTTATTTTACCTTTACATATATGTTTTGATGGTTTTGTTTATGATTCTGGAAAATAGAATTTACAGACAATTCTATGCTTTAAATGAAGAGGAAGTTTGTTTATAGGTAGAATCTTGACCACATCAAGGTCTTTGATAAGCTATTTAAACACCACAAGATCTGAACAGTGATAACAGAACTAAAAATTAAATAAAATGGAAATACACAGATTTCGAAGTAAACATAAACCAGTAGTGTATACAACAGACTAAGAAAGAGAAAATTAGAAAATTAGAGCATGAGATGATGATATTTATATTTATTTTCTGAGTGATGTGAGAGCTTCAGGTAACATTGTTTTATTTCTTATGAAGAAGTATGTGTGTGTGAGTGTGTGTGTGCATGTGTGTGCTTACAATAAATTCTTTACATGTTGATTAATTTGATTTTGAGTAATATTAATTTTATATATTTAAGATGGCAATTGAAGACTTTGAAAATTTTGTAATGTAGTACATGTTGTTAAGGTATTTATTACATACTAAGCATTCATATTAATTGCATGGCTCAATTGCTATGGACTATTATTTAATTTGCTACCTAGGGATTTTATTTAATTAGTATTCCTTAAAAGAAACTGTGTGTGTGTGTGCATGCATGTGTGTGTGCATGTATGTGTGTGTGTGTCATGTTGTTCATGTTGTGTCTTTAAGGTTCTACTTTTTTAATTGTTTTTTTCTAAAATTACTTCCAGATGTTTTCTTGGTTGAATCCTTAATATATTTTTAGTAAGTTGAGTGTGAAAAAATATGAAAGCCTTCTAAGAGCACAATGGGACAACATGTGTGACAATTCAGATCTATATTTTCTGTACGTAACAACAGTGAGAAAGGAGGACCCTGAGTTTGAAGCAAAGCTATGCTGTTGATCAAGACATTCAGAATGAAACTTAGCATACTTAGTCATAAATTTAAAATAAAATTTACTAAAAACTGTGATGTTTATCTGATTTGTTCTGTTTATGGGAAGGTGACACATTTAACTAACAGCAATGGCATGAATAAAATAAATATGTGCAATTTTTAAATAGTATGAAATGATTTATGAACACTGATGTTCAAAAAAAGAGGTAGAAAGCTTGCCCCATGGACAATCAAACTACACATCTAGGTGCTGAAATAAACTGAGACCATCATTAGAAATCAGCTTCTTAGGGCCAATACAGTATTTTTTTTCAACACTAGCTTAATACTGCATTTAAAAAGGCAATCTAAACTTGCTCTCAGTGGATAAGAATAAGCCCTGAAGAACCACTTTTTAAATGTTGCATTTCTACTCTGAAACTGGACTTAAAAGATATTCTGAACACACCATAAAGTTTCAAACTTCAGTACTCTCAAAAAGTTATGCATGGTTCCCAGTGGCATCAATCAGAATTTATGTGCATGAACTGAGGGCAAAGGAGAATCATTTATATGATCGACAGTATGTTTGATGAAAAAAATGTCAGAAACTTCCCTGTTCAGACTTTAAACAGTGAGAGGACACTTAGTTTAAAACCTCACTAGCAGACCCAACCTGGTGAAAGATAATAGTTTAAACTAAACACTTATAAAATATCAAATAAAAATGTGCTTATCATTTGGAAGTAATAATTCACTTAGATGAGATATAAGTAGTGAAGAGACTTGAAGTGCTTGAAGTTATTTGTTAAATGTGAAGGTATTTTCACACAAAACATCATCATAAATCTAAATACTCAAAAGCAAATATCTGATTGTTTTCTCTTTCAATTTAAGTAAAAACCATTGATCACTAGCTCAAAACTTTTACTTACTATATTGGAAAAATTCTCTAATTACATTAAAAAATTAGAGAATGATGTACTCAAAAGTCAAATGTTGCACCTCCCTAACAGCTTGTACCTGTGCTTAACCCTCTGGTATTTTCATTGTCAGCTCTACATATTTTAAAGATATTTAGTGAAAATGCTGTTTTTAATTACCAAGCTGCTAGTCCTATGTCTATCCAGTTTTAGCAATTGATATTTTCTTTAGACATAAAACTCTACTTTGATGGAGGAGGGTCATCTAACATTTTATTCATTAATCATTTCAGTGGATGGAATTTAAACTTGGTCATTCATTTAGTTCCATCATGAGTCATTCAATCTTTTTCTTCAACTAAGTTTTATTATTCATAAGGATATTACGTACAGTCTGCCTTGGTCCAAGATCCCATGTCAATAATGTCATTCTTCTGGAAACAGATTTCACCAAGGATTTCAGCAATTATTTCAGGAGCTCAATATGAGCAAAATTTTCTTTATGTTATAGAAGTATTGCACTATGCACATCACAGCAAATGCTGGTGAGAAGGATGAGCGCTGTTATCTCTTGGTAGCATGGGAAAACTAAAGCAGACACTATGGCATCAGTGTGGAGGTTTCTCAAATGCAATAAGCTTAGAGCTGACATAGAAACCAGTTGTGCCATTACTCAAAATGTAGGCAAAGTATCCTACTTGAAATACTTCTATTATGCTCATTTCTGCTCTTCCCATAATAATAATGAAATAGCATATGTCTATGTGTCCCTCAAAATCTGAGTAGGTTATGAAAACTTGGCATATACACAATGGAATTTTTGAACCATAATGAAATGTGAGAATATGACTACTTTAGGAAAATAAATAGAAAATAGAACAGTATATGTGTATATATGTATATATGTATGTATGTATATGTATATGTTGTGCTGTGTGTAGGTATAATGTGAGATGACTGAAGCTTTGAAAGAGCATATATTTCAACTTAAATGATAATCATAGGCTTTAATTTTTATATATGTGCATCTATGTGATTGTTATGTGAATACCACTTAATTCTATTACATCATATACAATTTTCTTCAACACATCTCATTCTTTGTATGTGATACCTTCTCAAATTATCTTAATTATAGTGACTGAATCTATGTTACAGTAAATACTTTAGTTCTAATTATTTGTGTAGTCTATGAACTTCCTTACATTATATTACTAGGAATAACAAAGTCACCTGCGTATCCTTATATTAAATCCGATAACAAAATCTTGTGTGTTTCCTTAGTTTTGCAATGCTACTTCCCATTTGTTCAAGCAGTATCTTGACCTTCCTACTACTCCATATGCTCTCAAATTTTTTATCCTTTTTAGATTTCACATCCAACAAATGCATTAGGACATCTCCATGTTTTAGTTAATCACAATATCTCAACATTCATTGCAAATCTTCCTGTTGTATTTCTTATGAGCAGACACAATGGATCTGTTTTCTTTCTTAAGATTTCCATGCTCGAATCTAGAGCCCATGACTGTTAACTTGCACTGTAAAATGAGTTTGCAGATGTTTTTTAAATTAGAAGTATTTGCCTTTTCTTTTTATATAAACCTGCTCATTCCTTCAAACCCCCTTTTTTTCTTCAAAATTATTTCCCCTCCTATCTCTTATGTTTACATCAGGTCTCCTATAAGTGGACAAAGGCATTCTATGAGTATGATTTCATTGGCTGTATTATATTCAGAAGATAGAGATTCACAGGAGTGTTCTTATCTCCAGCTGCTTTACTTTTACTTCCATTTTCTGTGACAATCCCTGAGACCTGAAGAGGCTAATTTAGAAGTTCTGTTTAGGGACAAAGAGTCAATAATAATCACTGATTCTCAGCATTGTGACCAGTAACAAGTCTCTGCATTAAACTTTACTCACTACAGAAAAGGAGCATCTCTGACTAATTTAGAGATCAGTACTAGTCTAAAAAAATGAATGCATATTTTTAAAAGTCAGATTTGGTACATATATATTTAGCTTATTATCAGAAATAAGATATTGCCGCTGACACTCAAGGTGTAATTTCTCCCAAGTGTGCACTAGCAATTATTTAATTAACCATTATATATTTATTCTCTTGGAGTGGACTTCAAATTCAATAAGAACGTGGTTTGCTACCCCTAAAACAATCATGCTACTATCACACCACTGGAAACATTTTGCTGTAAGGTTTGCGATGAAGTATGTGAGATTTGAGGAGAGTCTACCCTGAATTTCCTGGATATATTTAATGTAATCAAAATGCTCTGTTGAAGTGAGAACCCGGAGATTCAGGATCAGAAGCAGTAAAGGAAGTGAGAGAGGCACTGTGATGATGTGCAGAAAGGCAATGATGTGTCTTTTCCAAGTTGATAGGGGGCAGACAGGGATTTTTTCCTTCAAAACTTAGAAGCAGTGCTGCTCACATTGTAACTTTAGCTCAGTGATACGGGCTGAAATTTTATTTCAACCTTCAGATTAGTAAAATAGTACATTTTATTGTTTCAAGTAAATAAATTTTGGCTAATAGTCTACACTAGAAAAAATTTAATCCACCCTACCATTCAGATTCTCTCCCATATTTTTAACATTTATTTAAAACTATCTTTTCTCATTGTACATACCAAACCCAGTTCCCATTCCCTCTCCTCCTTCTGTTTTTTCCACCTCCCCCCCTCACTTCTTAGAGATGATAAGATTTCCCATGATTTGAAGAAGGACCAAGGCCCTCCCCACTATATCTAGGCTTGGCAACATATACCACCAAAAAGAATTAGTTACAAAAAGTCAGTACAAGCAGTAAGGACAAATCCTGGTCCCACTGCCAGTGGCCCCACAGTCTCCCTGAGTCATACTACTTTCACCCACATTCAGAGAGCCTAGTGTGGTCCTATGCTGGTTCCTTCACTGTCAGGCTGGAGTTGGTGGGCTCCCATTAGCTCAGGTAAGCTGTTTCAGTGGGTGTCCCCAACATGCTCTTGATCTCTTTGCTCGTATTCTCACTCCTCCCACTCTTCAACTGGACTTTGGAAGCACAACTAGAGCTCCACTGTGGATCTCTGCCTCTGCTTCCATCAGTTGCTGGATGAAGGTTCTGTGGTGACATTTAANTGGAGTTGGTGGGCTCCCATTAGCTCAGGTAAGCTGTTTCAGTGGGTGTCCCCAACATGCTCTTGATCTCTTTGCTCGTATTCTCACTCCTCCCACTCTTCAACTGGACTTTGGAAGCACAACTAGAGCTCCACTGTGGATCTCTGCCTCTGCTTCCATCAGTTGCTGGATGAAGGTTCTGTGGTGACATTTAAGCTAGTCATCAATCTGACTACAGGGCAAGGCCAGTTCATTCACCCTCTCCACTACTACATAACATTATAGCTGGGGTCATCCTTGTGGATTCCTGGGAATTTCTCTAGAGCCAGGTTTCTTGCTTGCTCCATAATAGCTCCCTCAATAGAGATACCTTTTTCTTTGCTCTCCATCTCTGTCCTTCCCAATCTCGACTATCCCATCCCCTCAAGTTCTTTACCCTTCCCTTTCTCCCCCCTTCTTCCCCTTCTGTCCTTCCTTCTCTCCCTACCCTTATCCTTATGCTCCCAAATTTATCAGGAGATCTTGTCTATTTCCCCTTACTATAGGAATGGTTTTCCTTGTTACTTAGCTTCTCTCTGGTCATGGACTATTTGCTTGTTATCCTTTGCTTTACAGGTAGTAACTACTTATTAGTGAGTACATACCATGCTCTCTTTCTGGATCTGTGTTACCTTACTCAGGATGCTTTTTTTTCCAGTTCCATCCATTTGCATGCCAATTTCAAGATGTCATTGTTTTTTTCCACTGAGTAGTACTCCATTATGTAAATGTACCACATTTTCTTTATTCATTCTTCAGTTGAAGGGCATCTAGATTGTTTCCAGGTTTTTATTACTTTACCAAATAATTCAATTAAGAAATGAGGTACAGATCTAAACATAGAATTCTCAACAGAAGAATCTCAAATGGCTGAAAGACACTCAAGGAAGTGTTAAACATCCTTAGCCATTTAGGAAATGCAAATCAAAATGACTCTGAGATACCATCTTACACAAGTCAGAATGGCTGAGATCAATAACACCAATGATAGCTTATGGTGGAGAGGATGCAGAGCAAGGGGAACACTCTCCATTGCTGGTGGGAATGCAAACCTGAACAACCTCTTTGGAAATCAGTATGGCAGTTTCTCAAAAAATTGGGCATCAACCTTCCTCAAGACCCAGCAATACCACTCTTGGACATATACCCAAAGGATGCTCAATAATACTACAAAGACATTTGTTCTACTATGTTCATAGTAGCATTATTTGTAAAAGCCAGAACCTGGAAACAAGCTTTCCTGTTTTTTAATGTTTGCATTTTTCCTTCTTAGTCCGTTTTATATTTCTATATTTTCAGTTATTCCATATATTCACTCAACAATGCTTTTCAGTTTAAATTTAGGTCTCACTAAACATTCTCAGATATTGAGGTTTTTTCTTTCTTTCTTTCTTTCTTTCTTTCTTTCTTTCTTTCTTTCTTTC
>LOJH01034657.1:0-15974 GCA_001685095.1 Ellobius talpinus
TCCTCCTGCAGCAATGACAGGCACACAAGCTTTCTCTGTGAATTAATTGCTCAGGAAAGACACTTTTTATATTGTCAAGTGGCACTTAAGCCACTAATTCTTGACTGTGAAATTGCTTTTCCTGGGTAATGCTCTTTAAGGAAAAACTTCTTCAGTCCAGCGATTGGTGACTAAGGGAACTATGAAGCACAGGGGATTGGGCGGAATCACGGCTCCTAATAATGCCTCCTTATCCAATGAAAAGCATTTCCTATTGAGACCCCCAAGAGTTCCCCGGCGGCCCTCGGCTCCAGCAAGGACTTTGGGCCTTTTCTTGTGTCCTGTTTGTTAAAGGCATGCGGGCTACAGCATTCAAGAGGGCTAGTTCTTAACAAAGGGAAAGAGATAAATGTAAATAAGCTCACATTTTCAGAATGAGCGGTTTGCAGTAAGGAGCCGCGGCAGCCCAGAGTCTGCTCCTTTGGGCTGGGCTAACCTTTCCCTGTTTTTTTCTTTCTTTCTTTTTTTAATGGATAAAAATATGCACTTCCAAAGTGCGAGTTGCCCGTTTACATGTTTAATAGCTAATTATCTGCAGGCATGAGCACATTCATCTAGCATACTCTTTCTTGGGGTAAGTGTCTTTGAGAAAGATTTGATTTTGGTGTTTGGGGGTTGGGGGATGGTGTAGCAAACTTCAGTCGAAACCCTGATGCTTTGAGTGTTTTGGGAAAAGAAGTTTGATTTCAGCTCTGATTTACTGAACAAGGATTATCGTGTTGAATGGTAAAAAGCAAGAATTTCTATTGTTTTGGCAATAATATTGTTTCAGTGGAAGAGAGACAGGATTTTCAAGCTGTTGTTTCATGTAAACACAGTCCTAAGGAGCTGATTCAAAATCACAGGGTAGAACAAGTTAAAAAGTCTTTTGGCTAGCGTTGTATTTCTTTGGTTTCAAAAGATTGTGGGCTAATGTGGCTTTTATTATTATGAGGTTTCTTCTCTTAAAACTATACACTACATGCCTTTGATGCTTAATTGATTTATGGAGAATGTGACATTTGCTATATTGAATAATTCATGAACTAGTCCATAAAGGAAGAATCATGTTTGAATGAAAACTTAATTCTAGCATAAATAGAATTTCCTATTGTATGTGAAATTATTGGTATTTGCCATATAAATACAACACAATATGGCATCTTTAAAATTCTTTTCTTGCATACTCAGCATATTTTAAATATTTTAGTGAAAAGATTTGTTGAATTAAGTAGTAATATATGTTAGGTAATTTCTGTTTTGGGAGGAAAGCAGCAATGTAATTTATTATGATTTCTGTGTTGAGAAAGATCAGAGAAATTGAAAAATTAGGTATGTCAAAGCTTGGTGTTGTTGCTCATTTTGCTGCTTTACCAAATTATGTCATCTTTCTTTTTCCTCAAATAGCATAAAACATCAATAATAGCTTGCAGATGAAATTATCCAGTGGCTTTCCCACATGTTTATTTTTCAGGACAAAATTTCAACAGCTTGCCCCGTCAAAATATATTATAAATCCCTCCCTTTGCCTTGTCGCAAATGAGAAGTTGAACTCTTGCAAAGGATGGGTTCAGCTGATAAGCCTCATGGCTTTTACATTCTAAAGCTGCCAATCAGAGATGTGAATGAAATGAAAGCCCTTTTGGAACAATCAGGGCAGCCTTTCAGAATGTGTATTCTCTGCGGTAAAGAGAAGACTGGGAAGACGCCTCACAGCAGTACTCAGGCCAGGCTTAGCCAAAGTTGGATCTATTCAATTCCCTTTGTGGGAGAGAATGCACTGAACTTTGCTGCCCTTGCTGTGATTTGCTCACTGCCTTTTATTCTCTGTCTGCCATCACATGCAGTCTGTTCTCAGCCTTTTGGAGGGAAAAAGAGAAAAACCTATAATTGTCAATTGTTGGTATTAAAAAGTGGAAACTTTGTAGAAGGCCACTCAGCCCTGGGATTCCAGTCTCAGATTTTAGTAGATAAACAATGATAAGAAAAGTGCATATATAGTTTATTGATTCTGTAGAGTTATACTCTGGAGTGGACTGTTAACCTCATATTTTTAAGGGGCAAGGTGATCAGGTAGGAGGACTAAAACGTTAAGACCTCCACAATTGAAGGTAATATGCCTGTTGAAGAGGCAGTACTGAGGATCAGGAAGATGAGGGCAGTAGGGAGACTTCAGGATGTAATGTCACCTTGCTCTGTAATTGTAAGTTTCTGGCAGTAATTAATACTATGTATTTCTGACATTCAAATAAACCTAGCAATGATTGCATTCGGACTAATATAAATTAATGATGTTTATTACAGGCTTTTATTTTATTTTTTGTGTGTGTTGTGACAAGCAGAAGCAGGTGAAAATAATTGACAGACAGGCACAGCCAGTGCAGGCAATACCATGGCACCAGTTGAAGGTTTCTTTCAGTCAATGCCAAATATAGAAAGTGAAGAGAAACTGAGGCCCAGAAAATAACTTCTGCTTACTATCCCACAGTTCACTTGTGATGGGGATTTTGAATCAATATCGATTATGAAAACTCTGGATATTTAACCTCCCAGTTTTCTTGTATTCCAAATAAAATAGTTTCATAAGGAAGGCCCATAAAAGGAAGAAATGCTAACATCTCTGTTTTCTTTTAAGGAACACCAATAAAATAATATTGATTTCATTTCAGGAATATTCCTACCTGGAGGACAATGAAAATCAATTATCTTTAGTAAGAAGGTGATCTCTGTATCTTCAGCTGTCTAACCATCTTATTTGATTTTTTTATATGGAGAAAACTCATTTCAAGAGAGTTGCTGTGCCATTTAACAGTCTGCTTTGTTTTAGGCTAACTTTTGTTCAGAAGAAGGTGGGCTGTAAGAATAGTACCAGTCTGGACTAGCAGATAATTATGCCCTACAAGCATTGCAATGAGTAGGATCCAAATGTAGGTGCCACTTTTAAGAATTTCAGCATGGTGTCTATCTTGTTTTATATGAGCATGTTGTGTAGAGTTGTGATTTGCAATGTAAATATATGCCATGTTGAGTATGCTTAGGAATCTTCATGAAGCCATGGTGATTTTCAGTAAGTATACAAATATCTACTTTCTCATGCCATTCAGGAGGGAAAGAAATTTAATGGAGTCACAGGCTAGAGACAAAGCAATAGAGTACTCACCTGTTATCCCAGACTTCCTTCCTTTTTCTTTTGTCCAATCGTAACAGTTGTTGCCAGAGGACTAGAAAGAAAATGAGAAATACAACCAAAAAACATACCAATAGAACTTTAGGCCAACAAAGAAACCTTTGCTCATTTATTTTGTTTAATGTATGGGAGTAGAAGTATTTTTATGCTTTTTGTCACTAGTTATCTTTAAATGATACTAAGTTACTCTTATGAATTCTTTACTTCAGTCAATACCACTAATGAAGATGTATCTACAGCAGGAATAGGTTTGTAGAATAATTACTAACATCAATTGTGTTATGATGAAATCAAAGACATTTAATATCATCTGGAAATTAATTGGTTCTAACACACTCTGATTTATATTATATAATAATTTCTTTTACCAAATAATCTTGATATACAGTTTATTGAGAAGCTTTCTTTATGGAACAGTATTGTGACATTCTATTCCACAGGACTCAATTAAAGAAATCTTCGATTGCTTGCCTTCAGAAAATTCACTGATTGTCCAAATCGCAGATAAATTTGGTGCCGGAATTTGGTTTGAACTGATGTGAGTACCATTGTTTAGATTTCACCTTTTTTCTTGTTTTAGTTCTTCAATTATTTTTGAAACTATTGCTTCTATATTATTACAGATCATGTGATTCAAAGTTCCAGAATGTATAAAGGAATGTATACATTCCAGAATGTAGAGTTGAGTTTGTTTACTATGATCCAGGCAATTTTGTTGAAGATGAATGGTGATTCTTTCAGTAAATCCCTCTTTGTCATTAACATACAGATGATAGATGGTAGATAGATTGATAGATGATAGATATAGATATATAGATATTATTTCACTCAATCCCTCTGTCATTAACATATAAATGATAGATAGGTAGATTGATAGATGATAGATATAGATAGATATTCTTTCACTCAATCCCTCTGTCATTAACATATAGATGATAGATAGGTAGAAAGATTGATAGATTATAGATGATAGATAGATAGAGAGAGAGACAGACAGACAGACAGACAGACAGACAGATAGATGTGAGGCATGTTTTTATTCATATGATCAGTACTAGTATTCAAGCATAGCAAATGAATTGGTGTTCAAACTAAATGATTTGTGTGTTTGGATACAGGGATAAAAACCTGAGTCCTGGTGGCATTTATGATTCTTGAAGAATTTGAAAATAAAATCTTTAGGAAAATCCATTAGTATTCTGTAAATTTCCAGGGCTTCTACTGAGATGAGATGTTGATTCTTAAGACTCTAGACAATTTCATCATGATAGATTGTGCAATTTCCCTGTAGTTTTCTTACTCTATAACTAGGTACTAGGGAAAATTCTGCTTTAGTAATTCTGATGCAATCTTTGGTCCCATCATATTGAGAACTAGACCACAACATTTCCTAAGTGTTGGCCTGTGCCATCAGATAGTTAGTAGGATGCATTAGTTCTTTTGATGAAAAATAAAAATATGATTAATTTAGTCACTGAAGGTGGGTTCTGATCAGATTCTGCCATTTCCTGATGTCTTCAGATTGGTTGGCCAGTGTTACAGAATAGCCTCAATAATCTTAGTGAAAATCAGATTCTATATAGACAAGCCATTTAAAATGAGATGTTAATTGTACTGAAAATGTATGGTTGGTATGCATCAACATAAATTATGCATAGGAACATCGGTTAAAAGTATGCCTAGGTTTTCTAGGGTATTGGATTTATGTAAGAATTTATAATTTTGTTTCAACTGGACTTCTGAAATTTTATCAGGTTATAAAGTGATCTAAGTATTTAATAATCCTTAGAGGGGCCAAAAAAGTGACTTTCCTTCCTCTAGTGGTCCCCCGAATTCCAAACATGGTATATGCTATTACTATTAGCCATCAAAAATTTTAAAAAGAGGAAAAATGTAGACATTATTATGAATGAACTCTCTGAATGAGCTATGGTAGTCAAAAAGTTAAAAAAATGCATTGATAGACATACTTTTATTTTTTAATTTTATAAAATATTTCATTGTCTACTAATCATACAAAATAATTTCTCTTTGACATTTTTGTGAATATATATATACATGAAACAGATTTTGAACATATTCACCTCCCCACTGCCTTCTCTTGTCTTTCTTCCTGTTGACCCTTATTCTCAGATTTTTTTGAAATTTTTACATTTTATTCTGTGTGTGTGTCTGTGTGTGCGCGCGCGCATGTGCATGCGCATGCGTGAGCACATGTGTGTGCACCTGAACATCATGGTGAATGTGGAAGTCAGGACCTGCTTGCAAGAGTCAGTTATTTATTTATTTATTAAAAATTACCACCTCCTCCCATTTCCCTCCCACTTCCCTCACTCCCTCTCCCCTTCCCTCTCCAGTCCTAAGAGCAGACAGGGTTTCCTGCCCTGTGGGGAGTCCAAGGTCAAGAGTCAGTTTCTTCCTTCTATCACATGGGGTCCCAGTGATTGAACTCAGGTTGTCAAGTTTGATGGTAAGTGCCTTTATCTGCTAAATCATCTTGCCGTCCCTTTCAATTTCTTCTTAACCTCCAGCTGACCTCCTTTCTGACCACAATCAACGAAAATATGTTTATCTAACACTAATCCTTCTTTTAGTTCATTATGTTGGAATAATTGGTTATAAACATCTTCAAAAGTCAGTAATTTGATGCTGCTCATAGGAGGAGCTATCATTAACTGTGTAGGCTATTACTTTGATAATCTCCTGGAGCACTCAAGTGTTGACCAAGACATTTAGTGGACCGTATGTTAGACATTTAGGAAAAAAAGGAATCAAGTCTTGTTTCTTGAATAGTTTTTATTTTTTACAGTCACCCCAAGAGGCAAATACTGTTCTCATTTTTAAAAACTGGAGCTCTCTCTGTATGGGGTAGTCAATGGGGGCACTTTCCACCATTTCTCTGTTATGAGTAAATTGTACAGTTAAGGTTCCAAAGCCAAGGAGGAACTTTTTGAGGTACAAGGAATTAGCAGAAGGATACATTTCTAATACAGAGTTAAAGATACCAAGGAATGCAGATAGAGATTTCTAGTCATGGTTGAGAGGAGCAGACTTCTATAATGTTCTTTTATGATTGAGCTGGGTACTGGCGAGTTCATCCAGCTACTCACAGCACTGTTGAAACTTCCCAGCTTCAGCTGTGAGGCTCATTGGTAATGTTTATACAGAAAAGTGAAAACAGTACAGCCAAGTTACAGAGTGAACTGGTGTCTGAGTCAGAAATAGATCTCTCCGATTCCAGTGCCACACCCTCCCTGCTAGACAGCAAAGGTGGTGTGTGTTCAAGCAAGGGAGAGCTATGAATAGGGCCATAGTGGCAGTTTTCCCATGCCTTCTCTTTAGGAGTAAGACTGTACTGCTTTCTTGTCTGTGGTCCTTTCTCTCCCACAGGTTTTGATTGCCCAAAGCAACAGAGTAGAAGTGTCATACATTTACAGACTGCCTGTTGTAGGTATAGTGCATATATCCTGGGGTATATAAAACTAAAGAGTGGTGACGGATGTATAAATCGACTTCATTTAACCACCCTTTATCACAGCAATACAAATATGCATTGATTCATTTATAGATTACATTGCACTCCACAAATACAATACAGTTATTATTTATGATTTTTTAAAACTAGAATAATGTGAATTAAGAAATAAAATAAAATGATTATATTCATGAAAAAACTGAATGTAAAAGTAGGATACAAAACTTAGGTATTTGGAGTACTTTTCAAGGAAAGTACAAAGTATGACAGAGCCAGGGAGAGAGCAGCACTCTGGGCATAGATATAACCAGGAAGTAAAGCTGGAGGGATTCTGGGAAGAGGTGAGAAAACTTCTAATGTGAAATCCTTTATCGAATAGGATAAATTTGCTGGCAGTGCTTATTGTATAAGGTAGATGCAAGAGATTGTGAATGAAGTCTGGTTTTAATGCTATTTTTATAGCCTCATAAATTTTTAAACATGTATGACTACGTCAATAAGAAATTATTTCTTTCACTGTCTTCTTGGTTTCTTCCAGCAATGTACTTTCTAAAATGTAAATTGTGTTCTTATCGTAAATAAGTCTTTTGGAATAATAGATAATAATGGTGTTAAAATAGTAAGTGGAATAGCTCGATATTAAGAAGTTTAGAAATTAAAAATTATTCTTTCATCTGGAAACCTGGAAGGGATAAGATAAAGTAGTGAGGACGGGATTATAGGAAGCCCTCTCAAGATTCTTAATACAAAGTAGATGGCCCAGAAAAGTCCCATTTTCCTTACCTCCTCTTCCCTTTTTTTGTTCATACTTCTGCTTGTTTTTCTCTGACATTTTACTTCTCTTTGACTCACTTTCCTATTTTCATTTATTCCTTCTCTGGAGTGTCCCTGTTGGACTTTACTTGGTCAGGGTTCCACTATACTTTGCTTTTGTATATACAACAAGGTCGCTTTGGGGAAAAGTTGAACTAGACCTGTGTGATGAAAGGGCCAAGAAGTAATATGATTTTAGGTGAATGATTTTTATCAAGTCTTATTGAATGACAATTCAGGATAGCACATTCCCATTGCAACTGGTCCACTGTTAGAATGAAAACCCCGCATGTTTTACCCCGTATTATGGAAGTCATCATGCTCTTTGAGTTCTGCAGTAAGTGACTTTATCTCAAGCTAAGTAGGTTTTACTCAAGTCAGACACTCATTGAGGTGACTTCAGCCCTGTGAATTTCTAGCAAATTTCTCCTCTATTTCCTCCCCTTAAGACATACAGAGATCTGTTGACTTCTTTCCTTGATGTCTGGAAGGGAATTGTGAAAAGGAAATCACTTCAGAAAACAGCCGTTTGTATTTTTATTATTTTCATATAATCATATGAAAATCCATTACTGGCTATGTCAGGAAACAAAGGCCACTTTCATTTCATATCCTCACTCAAAAGAATCATTCACCAGTTACTTATCCACAATGTTTTAAAGGACACATTTGAAAGACAGACTAGCCAATGGTAACTATTAACCTAGGAGAAAGCTGGTAAATTTCTATATGTATCTTCAGGTCCTGGTGGCCTAAATGCTTAAACAGACAATTGAGTTAATGACTACCATGTATATAAACAGTATTGAAAAGAAAGCCACTAAATGGTCAGATCAGATTTTGTATAATGAGGTATGGCATAGCTTTTCTTTTGTCGTCAACTTTCACATTCTATTTGGAATTTTTGAGACAGGGTCTGATGTTGAGTCAGGGTCAAAATACATAGTCTAATCTGAAGTAGAACTCACTCTGAAGCCCAGGTTGGCCTCAAACTTACAGGAATTCTCCTGCCTAGGTCTCTCCTGGGGTTATAGGCATGATCCACCATACCCTACTCTTATTTGTGTTTGATCAGAAAAGCTGATGTTGACCAGGGCCATTTTAGCAGATGAATGCATGGATATAGCTGACAGGACATGCAGTTCGTGAGGAAAAGGAACATATATATGCTAGGCTTGGGGTATAGATTGAAAGAAAATTGTGTAGTGCAGGAAGGAAATAATGAGTTTGATATCTTAATCTCTTCTTCAGAATAACCATGTGATGTGACACAGTGGGAAAAGCTTATTTATTTTAATCCAGAAAATTTTTCATATAATATATTTTGATCATACTTTTTCCCTCCCCCAATTCATCCCTAATTCCTATGCCTAACCAACCAAATTAATATTCGTTTTCCTCATGAAAAAATCATGGAATCAATTTTCTGTTGCGGTAGAGCAGTGAACAGATTTGACGAACTGAGAGGTCATGTCTTATGAGCTTCTGTTTTAAAATTAAAAGGTGAACCAATACATTGCTGTAGGAGAAGGCCGCTTGCTGGTTCCCAGCTGCTCAGCCCCGAAGTAGCCACACCAAAACCATATCATTTGCAACAGTGTTTGACCAATAGCTTAAGCGTATTTCTGGCTAACTCATTTCCTAAACTAACCCATCTCTCTTAATCTGTGTATCTCCACGTGGCTGTGGCTTACCTGGTAACATTCCATCCAACATCTGTCTCCAGCGGGGGCTACATGGCTTCTCTCTGACTCTACCTCCTTTCTCCCAGCATTCAGCTTAGTTTTCTCCACCTACCTCTATTCTGCTCTGTGCAGTCCCGACAGTTTTTTCATTAACTAATGTTATTCAAAGTATGCAGAGGGCAATCCCACATCACATTGCTTTATTTGTCTGTGGATAACTTAGAGCGTGCAATTGAGGTCTCATATCTACTTACTGTCTTATACAGTAGAGTTAATAATCAGACAAGTTATTTTATTTTAGTAACATTGGAGAGTCAACAGTACAAATTTCAGTAACTTGAAAAATTTATGCTTTAAGAATCAAAGATGTGATTTCTGGTTTTGAATACATTATTCATGTTCTCTTCCAATTCTGATATTCTGTAACTGTGCGTTAAGACTCAGGTTCTAATTCTGTAAAACAATAATTCCCTGTGTTTACCTTATGGTGTTCTTTATTATTTACTTTTTGTTTTGTTTTGTTTTTTGAGATAGGGTTTCTCTGTGTCACAGCCCTAGCTGTCCTGGAACTTGCTCTTGTAGACCAAGTTGGCCTCAGTCTCACAGAGATCTGCCTGCCTCTGCCTCCCGAGTGCTGGGATTAAAGCCTTGTGCCACCACCGCCCAGCTGGTGTTCTTATAAGAATTAAATAAAACGTGTATTTGGAAAGTTGAAAATGGGCCTACAAATTTCACATTAGCAGCATCTTAGCCATCAGAGATTCTTTGATTTTCCCTTGAGTGATATATTCCTTATTCGTGTTCATTGCAATACTATGCTTATTATGTTGTGCTCTCTCCCATTTCTGCAATATATATGTCCTTTGTAGTACTATTTACCTATGGTATGTAATCAAAAGGCACTTGTCAAGTCTAATAGAATGTGTATATTTCTTTGTCTGGATGAGCAGAATATATTTTTTACCACAAAAGTCTTGGAGGGAAAGCAGATTTGGTGACTCATTCTATCTTGTCTCCTATAGGAAGAAAATATTCTCTACTGGTCTTTAATCTCAGAGTGGTGAACACCTGCAGCAAGCAGGCTTTCTGGAAAAAAAATCCATGGGTGACAGAAGATTTATTGACTTCCAATTCCAAGATTTAAATTCAAGTCTCAGACCCAGGTTGGGCAATGCAACTGCCAATAATACTTGCATTGTTGATGACTCCTTCAAGTATAATCTGAATGGTGCTGTCTATAGTGTTGTGTTCATCCTCGGTCTAATAACCAACAGTGCCTCCCTGTTTGTATTCTGCTTCCGCATGAAAATGAGAAGTGAGACTGCTATTTTCATCACCAATCTGGCCCTATCTGATTTGCTTTTTG
This sequence comes from Ellobius talpinus, assembly GCA_001685095.1. NCBI lineage: Eukaryota > Metazoa > Chordata > Mammalia > Rodentia > Cricetidae > Ellobius > Ellobius talpinus. Next base: position 10,545 of record LOJH01034657.1, read on the forward strand.
TCTGTACCCTACCTTTCAAAATATTTTACAACTTTAATCGCCACTGGCCTTTTGGTGACACCCTTTGTAAGATCTCAGGGACTGCATTCCTCACCAACATCTATGGGAGCATGCTCTTCCTCACCTGCATAAGTGTGGATCGTTTCCTAGCCATTGTCTATCCCTTCCGATCTCGTACCATCAGGACCAGGAGGAATTCTGCCATTGTGTGTGCTGGGGTCTGGATCCTAGTCCTCAGTGGTGGTATTTCAGCTTCTTTGTTTTCCACCACTAATGTCAACAATGCAACCACCACTTGCTTTGAGGGCTTCTCCAAACGTGTCTGGAAGACATACCTGTCCAAGATCACCATATTCATTGAAGTTGTCGGGTTCATCATTCCTCTGATATTAAATGTTTCTTGCTCTTCTGTGGTGCTGAGAACCCTCCGCAAGCCTGCAACATTGTCTCAAATTGGAACCAATAAGAAAAAAGTGTTGAAGATGATCACAGTGCATATGGCAGTTTTTGTGGTATGCTTTGTACCGTACAACTCTGTTCTCTTTTTATATGCCTTGGTACGCTCCCAAGCCATTACAAATTGCTTATTGGAAAGATTTGCAAAGATCATGTACCCAATTACCTTGTGCCTTGCAACTCTGAATTGTTGCTTTGATCCTTTTATCTATTATTTCACTCTTGAATCCTTTCAGAAATCCTTCTATATCAATACACATATAAGGATGGAATCTCTGTTTAAGACTGAGACACCTCTAACCCCAAAGCCTTCCCTTCCAGCTATTCAAGAGGAAGTTAGTGATCAAACAACAAATAATGGTGGTGAATTAATGCTGGAATCCACCTTCTAGGTACGAGAATTATCTTTCATGTACAGTTATGGTGTCTCCTATGAGTTTTCCTATGCTATAAGAGAAAAAAATTGAAGCTAATGATACCGAAAGTAGATTAATGTACCAAATACAGTCAGATGCATTTGTTTGAAGACTTATTGTACATATTCTGTTTTGTTCAGTAATTATAGGTCAAGTCTAATTACAGCAACCAAAACAGATTATCAGACTCTTGCTGAGTTGAAATTTTATTATATAAATAACCAGTGGTTTTGACTTTTAGTAATGTGGGAGTTACTTTAAAACTTAAGAAAAACATTCCAGTGGTTTTGGTAATTGGGTCGGGCCTATAAATATAGAACAAATTCAGGGATTATTTAAAACTCTTTGTGTTACTACTGATATATACTGGTATTTTTTTTCCTTTTTTGAATTATCATGGAATTTATTTTACTAAAAGAACTTATTTTTACCTAATATTAATAAAGCATGTTGAGAAAGGAGTGTGTTGAATTTAAAAAGATAGGCAAATTTTATCTAGATTTTGAAAAGATATAAAGTGTTTGGATGAATATGGATAGAAAAATTTGGAGAATAGACAACATTTATACATATATAACCATAGTTAGTGTCAGCTTTTAAAACTTTCTTTGTAAAACAATACGAGAACTTTCCTATGTTAATCTTGAAAGCTGCTACATAATGTGCCTGGCAGGTGCAAAATGGAAAAATCATAAAATTGCAGTGTCAATTAAAAAATTTTAAGCAACACTACATTATTTCTTAAAACTTCCTCTTATCCTTTATAGGGGTGGGAACTCACTTGTAGAAAATATTTATTCTTCATACTAAGTATTGGGACACAGTACAGCAGCCACAGAGCTATACAGTAATTGTGTCCAGGTCAGGAGCAAGTTGAAAACAGAAGTGAACAAAATAATAGCAACAAGATATCTTATAGCTTGTATTAATAGTTTTTTTAGGTAGAGGTTAGATAGCTTTAGCGTTTTATTATATACACTTTTCTGTTCAATTTTGGAGCACGTTGTAGCTGAGGTGCTGCTGAATTTGTGCTCAGGTCGGGAGCGTATTGAAAAAAAGTATATAATAAAAGAAACAAAAAAGAAAAATTATCAAAAAAATCCACAAAACTAGAAAAGGAAAAAAAAACAAATAACAAAAATAGTTCCTAATGCCTTATTGTTTTACTGTTTTTGAAGTGCTATAAATTTAAAAATACTATGCTATTTTAATAAACATTTTTTAGTACAATTGAATTAGAAATTGAAATTTTTTTCTGGGACAGGATTGAATTAGAGAAAAATGCATAACTTTGTAAAAATACAAAACAAACCTTTACAAAACAAATAAGCACCCCCAAATTTATGGCATAAAGTTTTGTGCATCTATAGCATTTAACAAGTACTACAATTATCAGATGATGCCTTGGATCATGCATCTAGGAGACTGCTAAATTGGTGCCAAGTTTGAGAGGGAATGAATAAAACATTTAAAATTTATGAAAGGAGAAGACTCCTTCTTGTAACTCAAGTAACATAAACAAAATCTTTACAAATTTAATTTTTCTGATGCATAGTAGATTTGCCTTAAATATGCATCAGTCTGTTTAAAAAATATCTAGAAAATATGCCAATTAATGTCCAGAATTTTAAAGTAAACTTCCAGGAATAACCTATCTTGTATATTGCTGAACTTGTGTCAGAGAGTGGTTAAATTAAATTAAAAACGTTAAATCTTCTAAAACTGATCAAATTCTTGTAATTCCTTAACTTGTTTTCCTGTCTGGTGATATGGAGGCTTAAAAAATTAAATACAAAATTACAGTAAAAGTCAGTGAACACAATGCAACTTCAAAAAGTGCTGAGTTTGGGCTTGTGTAAGGAACTAGCTGGAAAAAAGTTTCTAAAACAATAGAACAATAGTAAAAATGAATTCATGATTTAAAGTCCTAAAAATAACTATTATATTGTCTTGAAAAGAAAGGTAATAGTTGGAATACATGCAGCTATAGGCTTAGTTAGACTAAAGTAGGTTAGGTTAGATTAAGTTCACTTGTTAGGTAAATGTTGTAAGGTCAAATTAGTAATCAAAGTATGAAAATTTGTTTGTTTCCTTCAGTATTCTTTCTTTTTTGTAATATTGAACTATATGTGAACTCTCTACTCTTAGCTGTTAAAATTCTGGAATTTAAGGATTATAGTATTAAATCATTGAATTGGATGTTAACTGAATTGACACAAACTACATTTTAAAATAATTTGTATAATTTCCATGTTTAATGTTGCTTACTCTTTTGTATTTCACTTTATTTTGGTTAATTTCCATTTTATATTTAATATAACTTGCTAGTCATAAAAATGGTAATGTGAATAATGTAACTCATAAATTGTAATGCATACCTAAATGTAAAATTGAATTGATTTTCCATTTACAGATACAGGTAATCCTTCAGCTGTAATTACAACTCACATTAAAATGTTTATTAAATGTAATAAAACATATTTGGATTTTTAAGCTACTATACTTTGGTCAGCTATGGAAATATTCCATTTTCTGTTTTTAGGGCACTCAAAAGTATCTGTTCTTTTCCTTCTTCCCATCCTTTAAGAAAGAACCTAATAAAATATACTTGCTATTAAGTTACTTCAGATATTTATTTTTTTAGGCTGTCTGAAAACTGATGCAGAATTGGCAACTGAAAAATTCCTGGGAAACTTTTCAGTCATCACTTTAAAATATTTACTCCCTCCTTCTTTGCCTTTTCTGACTCGGCCTTCTATCCATGGTTCTGCACCCACATATTCAACTCCTGTTATAGGAAATGTAATTGGAAAATAATTCCATCTGTACTGAAAATGTACAGACATGTTTTATCACTATTTTGTAACAATACAGTATGAAGATTATGTAGCATTCATAATGTGTTTGGAAATACAAGCAATTCAGATAAGACTTTAAATACACTGTAGGATGTGTGTGGGTAAAACAGAAATATTAAGGACTTGAATATACTTAGATTTTAGTTTCCATGTGACATTCTGTAACCAGTCCCCGCAGGAGGAAACAAAAGGGTATCTGACTATGTTTGTGATTTCAAGCCAAGCTGAAATTTTAAAAACAAAATTGTTTATGTGTCAGTATGTGTATTTGTCACATGTGGGGAGATCCCAACGGAGGCCAGGGGACATCATTAGATCTCTTGGAGCTGGGCATCCAGATAGTTGTGAGCTGCTTTGTGTGGGTATTGGGAACTGAACTTGGATTCTCTGGAAGAGCACCAAGTGCTTTTAAACGTTTAGCCAGCTCTCCAGCCTCCAGGCTGTATTTCTAATCTGAATTCTGGGGATTGATGAGCTATCTAAGAACGTTTATTGTCAATCCTGGTGAAAGTTAAGGCAAAACAGCTACCTGAGAGCTAAGAGGAGAGTGAGGCGCCTGTAAGATTAACAGATAGAGGGGCTGGTAGCTCTAGGGTGGTAGGACAGGAAATTTCCCATCTCTACTCATTCCTTTTACACTGGTGGAAAACAGTGTCATCACTACAAGTCCTCATTGAGCATAGTTCCCATGAAATGATAGCCGACACTGTCTTTCTCACATCGCGACCAGCAAGATCAAACCTAGGCAGCATTTAAAGTGGAAACTTTCTTTTAATGACCTAGGCCAACTACTCAAAAACTATGGAGAAGAAAGCTATTTGTTTTGCATCTCTTCTATTTTCTGCTCCTAAGCCCCTACACCTTGTGTTAGGATGATTGTTCAAGTCATGCAATTACTTGTTCTTCCTGTGGCTTTTATACTCTCCAATATTTCACCTACAGAAATCCTACAGATAGCCTGGTAACAGAATGATCCATGAAACCCTGTTAATGCAGCGACAGTGGTTTGTGAATGATTACCCCTTGTCTCCCATTGGTTTTAGTCTTTCTGTCTGGGTTGCATCTTAGGGAGGGCATCTGACTAATTCAAACTACTGTAAAAATTGTGCCAACGAGATTGTGATGGGGATAAATGACTGTCACAGTAAGTAGCAACTCATCTGTTGAGCCTTAGCCTCCCTTGTTAGGACCTCAACAGTGCACCTTTTTGTCAACTCTTTCCATTAAACAAATAATTATTAATATATAGATAGATAGATAGATATGTACTGTAAAGAATTAAGAAATTTAAATAGCTATACTGTAATAAAAAGGCAATTCAACATCCAGAGTTGTTTGAATGGTTGAAGGATAATGCAATAGATTCTTTTTATTATTATTTTATTAATTTGAAAAAATACCAATCCAAATTCCCACTCCCTCTCCTCCTACTCTCTCCACACATCCTCCCATCCCTACCCCTCCAATCCTAAGAGAGGACAAGGCATCCTGGCCTGTGGCAAGTCCAAGGCCCTCCCTACTACATCTAGGTTGAGCAAGGTATACATCCAAGGAGAATAGGATTCCAAAAAGCCAGTACATGCAGCAGAGCCAAATCCCAGTGCCACTGTCAGTGGCCCCTCAGTCTTCCCCAACTACCAACCACATTCAGAGGGGCTTGGTTGTTCCCATGCTTATTCACTCCCAGTCCAGTTGGAGTT
>LOJH01034658.1:0-15973 GCA_001685095.1 Ellobius talpinus
TGATAGAAGAGAAAGTGGGAAGTAGTGTACAACACATGGGCACAGGAGACCACTATCTATCTCAATTCTGTTTTTCTTCCGGGATTTCATTCAGTGACTTTTCACTTTCCATTTTGAAAATTTCAAGTAGTTTTTATAATTCTTTATTTTTTCCTAGCTAGTCAAACATATGTACCCAGATGACTCTCCTTTGCCTCAATCTCCTATTGTGTGTAGAATCCTACTTTTTAACATTGACAAATTTCACTCCTTTTTAACTACCCTTTGCTGTGATGTTTTGGTCCAGCCTCTGCTCGTGAGAATAGGCCAGTGGGAACCAGTCTGGCTAGAGGCTAAGAATGGTACACACTAGTCCTTTGCTGTGGTAAAATGACCAAAGTTAATGCTGATGGGAAGGCCAAAGGGTAACAGACACCAACGAGTGAGGTCGGTGGTGAGGAAAATTCAAGTGTGTGGCTTGAGTGGTAGAAGAAGTCACTATCATGGGTGAATGATTTGGGGCCCTCTTGCTGGCCTTGGGATGAGGAGACAAGCCATAAGTGCCCATATGCTGTTATCATTCTTGCAAGATCACTTGAGTCCTTTCTCTTCTCTGTCTCCCTCCCTCCCCTCCCTTCCTTCCTTCTCCCTATCAACCTCTCTTATATCTCTCACTAAATCAATAATGTAAGAATAAAATTAAATAAGCTTGTTTTTTTCTAATTCTTTTTATCTTATGTGCATTGGTGTTTTGCCTGCATGTATGTCTCTGTGTGGGTGTCAGATCTTGGAGTTACAGATAGTTGTGAGCTGCCATGTGGTTGCTGGGATTGAACCTAGGTCCTCTGGAAGAGCAGTCAGTGCTCTTAACTACTGAGTCATCTCTCTAGCCCCCACATTTGTCTAATTCTTTATGTTTTTTTCATCATTGTTTTTTAGTCTCTGTCTACCTCATGTAAAACTTACCAATCCTCAAATACATTATATGATCTTTTTTTAATTTGATATGACAGTGTATACCTTTGATCCCAGCACTCAGGAAGCAGAAGGAGGTAATTCAAATCCAGTCTGGTCTGCATAGAGAGTTCCAGGCACAGGGCTACATAGCTGCATAGTCAGACCCAATCTCCATAATAATAATAATAATAATAATAAAATAACTAATAATTTCTTTACCAAACTATACCATTGCCTGGGCATCTGGAGGCCTTTGTTTATCTTGCTAAAGTGACATGCATTGCAGATTTCATATTCCACCATTGGTTTTATCTGCTATGCTAGATTATATACTATTTGATAGTTGAGACCCTGCTATAAATCTTTGTATCTGAGGCTTATTGTACAACAATATATACATAAGCTACTTTAAGTGCTTATTATAGTCAGTTATATTTAGATGCAATAAGTCTTTAGGATCATAAATGAGGCATTGTCCCTAGTAGTCCAGTGCAGTAAATTTAGACCAAGTTTGTGGTCTCATTAATTTGGGATTCCCCTGTCCTTTTGCATAAACTTTGCTTGTTTGGTTCATTGTTTAAAATTTTTGGAAAAAAAATCTTATTTGTGACAATTTATCTTTGATCAAATGTGCTCATAAATATCCCTAAGAGGTGTTTATGATATTGTATGTTAATGATAATAGGAAGTAATTGGAGGATAATACACTGAATTTTATGCAATTGAAAAGTAATTATGATTTTAACATGCAGCAAACCAGTGGTTTATGTAAATTTAAACTAGTTATCTTTCTCTTTAAACGTTTTCAATTAGACTCCTCAAGGAAATGTATGATAATAAGTAGCAAGTATATGTTTCACACCTATGCCCAAGCAGGAGCCCCTCAGGCTCTGTGCAGTGCAGTGCTGTGCTCTATACATCCATTTTAAATGTCTTGCTGGCGCCGTGGTGTCCTAGCACTGTCTTTCTTGCTTCATTAGTTTTCTGCTATCATGTTTTACGTTAGAGTTTTATTTGCCCTCAAGCTTCCTTTCCTCCCCATAGCAGTCGAAATAGCTGGCTTCAGAAAACAGGCAGCTACAGACCTAACTGCTTTGGCAGAAGACAAGCATTTTGCAATTTATTAAGTGCTAATTAATCTTTACTTCTCAAACATATATTTGTTTTCTAAAAAAAACATTATCAGCAGTATGCTACTGCAATGATTTCTATTTTGCATGTTACTACAGAAAGGAATAATTCTAATGTAGCTCAAACGGAAGAAAGTGATGGGAAGCTGTCTTAAAAAACACAGAGCCCTTTGAGGATTAAATAGGAGGAAAAAGGTTTTTTTTCTCCCTTTCCTCAGAATCTGCACTCTGATCCTTCCCTATACAGAATGCCATCTTAAATTTATGTCAGGTTTAATTGAAATAGCAGTTTGTCTAGTCATGAAGACTAGATGTGTGGATTTCAAAAATGGTCTTCTGAGACGACTGAAACTGACTTAAACTACCTTAAATAATTAAAATAAGCAACATTAAAGTTAAAGATACTTAAAAATGACTGAAAATTTAAATTGCAGTTGTCGTTTTATTTATTCTTTCATTCTCTGAGTCATTATTTTCAAGATCCTGTGTTTTTGCTCTGCACAGCAGCATCTGGCCTAGTTTGGGGTCGCCCAGAGGAAGGCGCAGGGGCACTAGTGGGCTAATGTTTCTCAGCTCGGGAACACTCGCTTGACTGCTCTTTCCGTTCCTGCCCACACATCCTTCCCCAAGTGTAAAGTCCAGAGTGGTTCTGAAATGCTTTTCTTTCCTACTTCAAAACAGCTCTTTCTGCGCTAATACAGTATTTGGATGGCACAAGCTCGGTCTTGATTGCTTCCTCCAGGCAGGTTTTCATACCAGGAAATCACTAGCATTCCTTCTCACTGGTGACATTCTTGAGTAAGATGCGAGATGGTTTCAAGGTGTTTTAAAAACCTGGGCAGTTTTAAAGATGGCAAGGCATCTTGGAGGTTAAAAAGAGGTACTGATTTGGCCTCTCTTTTCCTTTCCTGTCTAAATAGCTTTGTAGATTTTAATGAAGTCATTTTATTTATTCCATTTATTTACTCTTCAAATTCTTATGGTTTTTCTGGCAGATAGTTGAAGTTCAAGAAAGAAAGGGTGAATAGCATTCGGCTGTTTCTCCACTCCCTCTGTTAATGCAAAGTCCTCTCTTTAATCACTTATGTTGGGGAATTCACAGGATTGAGCAAGTTCAATCATGACCTCACTGGCCATTTTCTCTTTATCTGCGTCACTCATATGTGCTTCAACTCCTCACTACATCCTTTTCCAAATGTTGTGATCTCTCCTTGACCCCCACGCCTCCTTCTGCCAGGCACAGGTCCCAGTCTGTCTTGGATGTCATACTTTCTCTGCGTCCATCAACGCAATGGCTGCTGTGCTGCCTACTTTAGGCTGCACCCCATTTCCTGCAGCAGCACATCTCCCCCAGTCCTTCCACCCTCAATCCTGGGGTGCTGAACTGGAAGCCAAGTCTGTGGTCATAGACTGTCCTGACCCTCAAGCTTCCCTGTGGGAGATGCAAAGAACAAGCTCGTTTCCCTGGGCGTCTGAAGCTCTCCACCAAGCTCATGTAGCCTTTTCTCCCAATATCGCAATAGCTCAGTGTTTTAGACTTCCAAATTAAAAAAAATATATAGGTCACACACACACATCCAGTGTGTACTGCTACTAAGAATGTATTCTACCCTCCTTTTTGTTATCAGGAGAAAGTTTTGGAAAGTTTATTGACTTGACTAAAAACAGGATTTCAAGTGTTGTCTTCTTTTAGTATGTAAGTAAAAGTGTACTCCTTAATCTGTAAGCTTTTATCTGTAATAACTTACAGTCTTTATGTAACTATAAGCAGCTTAAGCAGCCTTGTCTCTGCCCACATTGCCACAAATTATTGTCACTGGCATCTGAATAAACTCTAAATTGAGGAATAGGATTTTTAATTTTGTAGTGTAGTCTGTAGATGGTGACTTCTGACATTCAGTGTCAGAGGACAAATACACCTGTTTCATCACACCCTTGTTTAACACAGGGTCAACCCATTTGTGTATCCCATTTCAAATGTCTTCTTTGGTGTATGACCTTTCATAAACCACCTGTTCTACTTAGTGCTTACTCATTAAGTCATCTATATGCAGGAGAAATGAGCATCTAGTTACAGCAAGGTAAATACAGAGATTGAGGGGTCCTGCTTGACTCCCTCCTTTCCTCTCTCCCTCCCTCCCTTCCCTCCTTCCTTCTCTTCCTCCCCTCCCTCCCATTCCTGTGTGTATTGTGTATGGTACATGCATGTGAGTGTTTGCGTGTATGGGCCTGTGCATTCCTATGCATAATCCTGAGCAGTACTCCAAGTGTTCCTCTCTTCTTTTTGCCTTATTGCCTTGGGACAGGGGCTCTCAGTGAACTGGAAGATCACCATTTGGCTAGCCTAGCTAGCCGGTGAGCTCTTGCTATCTTCCTATCTCCATTCTCCAATGCTGGTAACAAAGGTTCTTGTGGGTACTGTGGGTTCATACTTAAGTTTTCATGCTTGCAGCCCAAGCACTCTTACCTACGTATTGAGTCATCTTCCTAGCTCACTTTCCTACTCCCCCATCTTTCTCTCTCTTTAATCTTTTCACCTATATCTAACACTGTCTTTTGGAGCATGACATCCTTTTCATCAAGTTACCATATATACTTATACACTTCTGTCTATACCAATATTACAGCAGAGCCCTGGGGCAGCCAGCAGAGCCTCTAGAGCTAGCCTGTGTGGATTCAAAGCTTGCCTTCACCAGCAGATGACTGCATGACCTCAGTTCCACAGTGTAGCACTGGCATTGTCACAGATCACTAGGAGGATAGAATGAGTAAAATTACAGAAATGTTTAGAGCAAATTATCCACCACCACCTCCTCCGTCATCATCAAACAATTGAAACCCTGTGCTTTGAAGACTTGTGGGACATCTCACAGCTTCGTTGATGCTTTCTCAGAGCCCTGCTGTTCAGGCAGAATTGGGTCCGTCTTTTAAATCACCACGTTTTCATTCTTCCTCTTCAGCCATGGTACACCTTGTCTCCTTAGCAGAACATACATGGTTCTTTATGATTATAATTATATCCAGGTTCTGTAAAGGTGAAGTGAGGGCAAGGGAAGTTATTATGCCTGAAAGTAATTTGTATTATTACCCATCTGAATAATGTGGGAATATTTAAGCCACTCCTAAGGTTAAAGAAACTGAAATGTCTTTCCTCTGTTAAAAGTTGTCTTAAAATACTTTTCAAGCTTATTTTGTTTTCCAGAACTTTATTGAAAAGAACATTTCTTTCTTTTACAGTTTCTATCACATGTTTAGTTTAAATCATTAGATGTGTTTCTAACATATAACATAGGCTTTCTATATTAATTTCTAAACAAACATTTGAAAATTATATAAATTTATTTTAAATATTTGTGAAATGTAAACTTTCTCCAGAGTTTGACTGGCTTTCTCCCTATCATCTAAACTGATGAGATCCTCTTTGATTTTTTTTAAATTCTCAATGGTGTGTGTTACTGGTCCCTGCTGCTAACATAGGAGGGAATCCAGGGTGCACATTTTTAAAGTCTCAATGGTTTATGTTACTGGTCCCTGCTGCTAATGTAGGAGGGAATCCAGGATACACATTTTCACTATCTTGTTTTAAAAAGTGTGTCTGGATTGTCTGTCATGATATGCAGATTAACACACTATCTGAATAGTAATGTAATTTATACAGTTCATTTTTAAGTAACTGCACCTCATATGGTAGTAACTATATGCTATTTACCCTGCACATTCCATTGTAGCCTGTTTACATGTGGGACATCTAAAATATTTGCTTTATATATTAAAATGTATCACAAAAATGTGTTTGTACTTAACTGTTTTTCCTAAAAATTATGACTTAGAAGATGTTCACATACTAAATAATTCTAAGTATACTTAGAGCTGTAACCAAACATATGTTATTGAACACCCAAATATAGCCTCCTTACCACATTTCTCAAAGTGATGACATAGTAAATTCAGGAAAAGAAGTATATATTTCTTTTTCTAGAGCTAATTTCTGGATGGTTAACCAAATACATGAAAATGTGTTTAATCTAATGGACCATATCTTAAGTAATAGTTTTTTTTAAAGGGAGTTTAGATTGTGATTGGCAATGGGAAATAATTGATCGGCACCTCTTTTTTCTAATTACTGTGGACAGGACGGTGATTCCTTTGCCACCAGATGTCTCTCTGCTTGACTGAGTTGCACCTGTGGTCCCTGAGCAGCACCTTACACATTGCGGGTGAGTGAGCTCTGGATCGGCTTCGGCTCTTCAGTCTCCTTTGCTCTTATCAGTGAGTACTGACAAAGTTAGCGCCTGGATTTGCCAGATAGAGTTGCAGTCTGTTTTCCATCCTTAATGAAAAACTGGGTGTTGAAAAAAAATTCTTTTAAATACTCTTATTAGCTTGTTTTGGCTTGAGTTATGAAATTAATTTTACTAGTGTAGTAGCTCTTTCTTCTAAAGATGCACACATGTTCAGTTTTTATTAAGCTTGTTCAACTGTTATATAGTCATACATTTTTTGCAGACTAACTCATCAAAAGACATTTCTGTTTGATATTAAAAGCATTTCAAACATGTAGCTGAGATCTACAATTATTTGTGTTCTTTGTGTTTTGTATTTCTTGAAATAATATAACTGTTTTAACAATGCTTATTTTAGGATAAATATTTCATTAGAAAACAACTTATAAAATGTTTTCTACTTTAATTATCTGGACTAATTTTTATATTTGGAAATATACTTTTACTTATACTACTTTTATATCTTTATCAAGAAAATGGTTTACCGTGCAAAGTATTGTTTCTTAATATTGAACATACAATAACAAGTGAATGCCTTGTTTTCATTTATTTTTCCTTAGAGTATATTGAGATGGAATTTATTTTACACATTTGTTTTCTCCCAAAATGCCTTTAAAATCAGATTAACTGAATTAAAGATGCATAAACACATAAAACATGAGATTAGGAAAAGGTCACTTTGGAAATAGAAGATGTGAAGGAATTAAGAGAGCTAAAAATCTGAGTATCATTTGCCTAGAGAAAAAAATTCCAGTGACAGCCCATTTGTATAAAACCACGGAAAGGCAGAAACTTGAGGAGCACGTATTGCAGAAGATGGGGGTGTGGCCCCAGGGTGACAACAGAGGGAATGTGTGCCTGCATAAAATAATGAGACACCTCCATGGTGTGGACATATTTACTTAAGGAGGCTCTAAACTCTAGAACGCCAGAGACACAGGAAGAAGACCCACTGAGCTGCAAATGGAGGAAACTGAGGCTGCCATGCTGACGGATGAGGTCCTCCTAACCCATTTGCGCCCGAGACTGTCTTCTTGCCTTTGTGTATTTGCCAAGGAAGAAGGGGCTCGAGAATAGAATCCTCTCCTGGGGTAACTGAGAAAACATCCACCCTGCTATTCTCGGGGTCTTTGGTGAAATGCTCTGGTCCCTGGCTGGACAGTGAAAGCTCCCTCAGGTATGGGAGCTTCAGTAGATTTCTAGGGCCTCACTTGTCAGGTATGTGAGGTATTCCTACAGGAACGAAGGCGAGTACTAAAAAGCAAGTAGGAAGAAGGAATTCTGGAGAGAATAAGATTATCTAGGAAGGGAAGAATAAATCACAAACCTGAGGAAAGAGCTGAATCCATGAAGCAAAAACCAGATACAGAAGCTTTAGAACACACTGATGTTAAACTGATCTTGAAAATTGAAAGTATATCACAAGAAAAAAAAAAGAAAAGTGAAAAAGTTATCTCAGAAAATAGTTTTCTTATGTTTTCATACCCATGTTTCTTCTCAGTTGGAATGATTCTCATTGCTTCCCTGTCTTTAGTTACCCAGTCAGTCCCTGCTGGATAGCAGTCTAGCACTTCTGTGTCCCCTCTTTCCTGTGCGGAAATCCTTCTGACTCCATGTGGTCCTTGGCACAAGTTAGATGATCCCCACGTCTTTCTTATCTTTTCTTCCAATACTGCATACCAAGCTGCTGTGCTCTGTGTATGTACTGTGTACCTGCAGGGGTTCTAACATACTGTATTACTTCTTGGACAGGTCTCCTTATGTAGATGCCCTTGCCCTACTTACATTCAGTCCCACTCATCCAGATACAGGAAGGTCAGATCTGTGCACAGAATTCCTGGTCCCTTATAATCTTCCTAGCTCTATTCTAGAGCGGTAGATGTATTGATATATGGAATGATATTATAATTATAAACTGGAATGTTTTAATAGGAGATATTGCTTGCATATATAATGCCTGCAGTTCTTAGCTTATAGCTTTAAATAACAAGAAACTTTTAAAATTGAAGTGTAACATATGTACTGAAAAGTGTACAGATTGTAAGAATATGCTGTGAACTATCAAAAAGTGAGCACATTTGTGAAATCACTACTCAGCTTAAGAAAATATTGTAAGTGCTCCAGGAAGGGGTCACAGTCTCCCAGTTAGTCTTTAGGAGATATTCTCCATTTAAACAACAGACATCCAATTGCGTTCTTTAAAATCATGTCTTAACTTCATAATGAATAAAGTATAGTTTTAGTATGAGTACTAATATGAACATGTGAGTATTTAGTATGCTCATATACATGAGTAGATCAAGTACACATGACTCATTGTTATGTATTTGCAGACTCAATGATAGCAGTTTTCCTTGTGTTTTCGTTGGTTTTGTCCATCAGTTTGACAAAGTTTGGGAGGCAGGCAGTCACTAGGGGGCAGCCTGTACTGCTTCCACTTCATGAGAGACAGTTGTATCCTCCTTATGTTAGTAACTGAGAATTATTTTTGCATGGAAGAAAACAAGTGTTACTTCAATAAAGGAGATATTTCATTATTCATAGACATGGAAAAATTATTCCGTTCTCTTGTTTAAATTGCAAGAGCAGAATCCCTTGGTTAAATCAATCCCAACATCTGCGAAGTCTCACTTTTTCTCTTACCTAGCCCAACAGAGCATCTGAATTTGAATAGGTTTGGAAGCCTTTTGACTCCAAACAAGTTACAGATAATAATTTATCCACAGCTCCCGGTAATCCCCCCTTTCTTCTTGCAGATTTCCTCCCAAATGCTATAGGATAGGAACTAGACTTCTGAGCTAAATTGGAGAAAAGCAAGCCACAGCTCGGGATCCAACAGCTAGGGCATTTTCTTCCATCCACTGACTTCATTTGGCATTGCTTAGTGGCAGTTCCTTTTGGTAGCGCCCTGTGAAAAGTATCAGAGGAAGTGTGAAAGAGAAAACTTGGTCTTCCTCGACTCAGTTCTTCACTAATCTTTCCCCATGCCATTCTAGTTCTGTGTGTTTCCTTATGCCATTCTGATTTTCTCATTAGATCGATAAACTTTCCAGTTTCTGCATAGCCCTAGAATAGATGAACCCATGTCCAGATGCTTTTGAGCTATTTTATTTCTAGTAACATAAGGAGACTGTTTCTGCTCTCCTCCCCACAATTCTCTCTGATATAGTATGATTTGGCTTCTTATTCTCCAGAACTTTTTACCATAATTTAATGTTATTTCTTCCTTTCTATAGATAGAGACATCGGCGTCTACCAGTACTATGACAAGAAAGATGCTCCAGGTAAAGTACTCACCTATTCTATTTAACTGCTTTTATAAATGAAATATTCCAAGCAATGAATTAGCAACATTAAAAACTCTGTATTTATGTCTTAGATAAAGTCCAAACTTTTAAGAGCAGTCACTTCAGGTTTTTTAAAGAGAAAAAAATGCTAAGGTTGATATCTATCTGATCTATCAAAAAATAAAGCAATGCTGAGAAAAGGCTGTAGAATAACATGAAAATGTTCATTTTGTTGCCGATCAGCCTGATATCAGGACAGTCTAGTCACATTTATTTATTGGTGTCCCAGCAGAGGGCATTGTTAATGCACTGGTCCCCGTGATGCTGGCCTCCCGGATCCTCACCTGATATCTGAAATAGACATTTCTGAGTGAATGATCAATTTTCTTTATCTGATTAATCCTGTTAATCCCAGAAGTTTTATGATGGGCCGAAAGGTCTTTCTAGCTAGAGTTACTTCCTGTTCTGTTCCTCATTGAAGTGGGGGCTGTGTGAGCATCCTGTGCTTAGCATGGCGGTTAATAGGCTGACTTCAGAGCTCTGATGACAGACTGCAGCAGCTTCTCTCTGGGCTTGGTTGCAGTTCCCTTTCCTGTCTGATGAGATTGGGAGCTCAGAATATTGGCCCACCTGTTGTGCTGTATAAGCCTTTTCACTGTGCATTAAGGAAATGGCTCCTATGACATGCAAACACACATTGTGACATTCTCTCTCAACTGTCCTTTTAAAAGCTTAGCATCATGTTCTAATCTCAGTGTCTGCCGCAATCTTTTGTATGTGCCCACTAAAAATATAAGATACTCTAATAAGAACAAATTCCACTTTTCTCCTTTCCATCTCTCTTTTGCCAGTGTCAGCAACAGAGCATGGTAACTTAGAAGAAAAACAAAGGCTGGCGGAATGTAAGTTCACCTTAGATATTTTTGAAATTATTACAACAGTGTTGTGTTACAAATTAACTGTTTCCTGCACAAACTGTAAATGCTATTCTGTCCACATTTCTTATAATTACTAATTCCTATTCTTTATTGTTATGAACTCTTGAATAATAATTGTATTTGCTAGACTTTCCTAATTTAAATCATTAAAATCTTTACTGTGTACAATTTTGGTAAGATATGTGCTTAGGCAAACAAAAGCTTAAAATTAAGTGTATTTTTATTTAACATTTTTAAATAAAATAATTTATTTAAAATGTTTAATTGGCTAACAAAAATATAAATGTTCAAGGCATACAACATGATGACTTGATATATCAATCATGTAAGTTCTATGGTAAAATTTATTATGTCACCTCATTTTTGTATTTTTGTGTGAGAAAATGATTGTAAATCATGCTTAAATTCTGATAACATCTAATTATTTATGTTTTACCTAAATTGTTAACATATTTTATTACTTATTTTTAAAATTTTCTGTGTGTGTGTGTGTGTGTGTACACAACATGTGTGTGGAAGTCAGGGGGAATCGGTTCTCTCCTTCCACCATGTTGACTTCAAGAACTGAACTCCGGTTTTCAGCCTTTGCAGTGGGTCCTTGTACCTTCTGGGCCATCTTGCCAACCCTGTTATGTTATTTTAATAAAGTGAGATTGTTCTATCCGCGTTTTATTTAGTTGTTAGTCTGAAAGATATAAATATGTATGTGTAGTGTAAGTACAGGCTGACATGGTTTTAGTGGGTTAAAGCTAGTGTAATTTAAAGTTTTATTTGGAATATAGCTAGAGCTGAAAGACTCCTTTTTTCCTTATTTAAGTGATTGGACTGACATTTAGTTTTTAGAATACTGCATTAGTATCTGCAACACATATCTTAAAATTTGTACATATGTTCTACACATCAAAATTATGTTTATTGAGCCAAATTAACTGCTGAAATAAGATACATAGCAACTTCTGCTTTTAAATTTAAATATCTATATATGCTACATATTATTTGTATATGCACACACGACATATATATTCACATACACAGTTCATTTTTAGAATTATTAATTATGACACTCTAAAGATGAGTTCATTTCCCAGTGAGTTTAACATGTTATTAGTATTATTCTTTTACCATGTGTATGTGGTGGGTGCTGGAGATGGAACCCAGGGCTTCACACATGCTGGGCAAGTACCTTATCACTGAGTTAGACCCCTGCCCCAATTTTATTAATTTTTAAAACAGATATAGTTTTAGACTACCTTTGTACCTCTGCTATATAACCTTTCAGTTGAAATTATTTAAAATAAATTAAAGGTGTAAAGTTACTGAATTGTGGTATGGATTTTAGAATTATTTTTTCCTTTTATTAAAGATAGATTTTTTTCTCATATAGTTTTTCCTCCTTCTGTTCCTGCCAGTTCCTCTCCACCTCTCCTCCCATCTGAATCCACTCTTTCTGTCTCTCACTAGAAACAAACAGGCTTCTAACAAAATAAAATAAGATAAAGCAAAACCTAACACAACAGAATTGGAGAAAACAAACAAACAGAAGGAAAAGACCCCAAGAGAAGGTACAAGAATCAGAGACCCATGCACTCACACACTCAGGAATCCCATAAAAACACTAAACTAGAAGCCTTATATGCACTCTGAGGACCTGGCGCAGACCCATGCAGGCCTTATGTGTGTGTATCATCAGTTTCTGCAAGTTCCTATGAGCTTTGCTCATGTTGATTTAGGAGCTTTGTTCTCTTAGTGTCCTCCATCCCCTTGACTCTTAGACGTTTTCCACCTCCTCTTCTGCTGGTATCCCTGAGCCCTGAGGAGTGATTTGATGGAGCCGGCCTTATTTAGGGCTGAGTGTTCCAAAGTCTCTCACTCATATACTGTCTCGCATATGGGTCTCTGCATCTGTTCCCATTTGCTGCAGGAAGAAGCTTCTCTTATGATGGCTGAACAGGACACTTATGAGTATAGCAGAATGTCAATAGGAGTGGTTTATATTTTTTATTTTTATGTTTTAAAAAAACAGTAATATTTAGCTGTCCCAAGGTCCCTGGGATATCTAGTCTCAGGTTCTTGGTCATCGAAACAGTATCAGGAATGGGTTCCATTAAGTCAAATGGAGGACCTTAAGGCTTTGAGTCAAATCAGATATTGGTTGGTTACTCCCACAAGCTCTGTGCCACCATTGCACAAATATATCTCTTAAGTAGGACACCATTAGAGATTAAAGAGTTTGTGGCTTAGTTGGTGTTTACATTTGAGAGAATTATTTCAGAGAACATTCCTAATGCCTAGTTGTTAAAACTTAGATTCCCTCTTTTTTCTTGAGCTGGAGTATACAGTGCTTTGGTCATGTTAAAATAATTTCCCTCATATTACTTTTATGTTCTCTTTTCTTACCACATTTAACTTGTTAATGAGAAGTTTCAGGGCTGAGTTGGCCACTTGGAGAAGTTGGAATTTCTTTTGGGTTGAACTTTGACTGTTTTCATGAAAAAGTTACTTAAATTATAAAGAGCTGGCCATTTACTAGTAACTATTGCTAGATCCCCTGGCTTACCAAAACTTGTCAAGGGTTCTCTGAGTCTTGTTGGTTGTCATCACAAAATTATAAGCAGGGAGATTAGTTTGTGGTAAAAATCTGTTTCAGTAAGAAAGCCTTTTAAAAGACTGGCATTTAGCGATAGAGATGAAGTCCACTTCCTCTCAATCACGGGGTGTCTTGTTCCAATCCTCTGAGGCGCACTGCTAAGCAGACGATCCTTATTTAAATCATGCTTAACTAACTGTTATACATGTTTTATTTGCCAGCACGAGATTATCCTTGGACACTCAAAAACAGACGCCCAGAAAAACTTCGAGACTCACTGAAAGAGTTGGAGGTACCTTTCAAAAGGTTTCACAATGGGAACAAACAAATTTGCTTTACATCATCTTTCAGCAGATTTAATTTTCATAAAGGACCAGCTCTCCTGGTGATGATGGCTTTGCTTTTGTCCAGAGAGCTTCCCACACAGTTGCGTCTTTGTGTGGCTTGTTGGTCACCTTCCCTTTTTCTCCTTTCTTGAAATCAGAACCACTTTAACTGATGATGACAAAGTCCGTAGCCAACTGCACTCTCTCTTTCTGTTGTCCTTCAGGAGCTGATGCAAAGCAGTCGGTGTGTGCTGAGCAAATGGAAGAACAAATACCTCTGTCAGGTAAAATGGTTTGACAAGCTTTGGCAGTGCTTAGCCAATGGAGCTGAAAGCTTTGTAATAGTTGGTATTCTTGTGTTTTGATAGATAATGGAAAAAACTTCTCAGGAGTGGATATTTCATAGTTTGGATTTTAGTCATTCTAGAGTGAACATTAGACAGCTTGACCTGGGCCACCAAGCTGCCTCATTAGCCAGTGTGGTCCTGTTGACATACTGCAAACACTAATAAGACTCCTTGCAAGCAGTGCTTTTTACTTGGGTTTACCTTGGTGTAATATTATATACCCACTGGCATAGTTTTTAAATGACAATAACACAATAGGACAAAACATGTTCAGTATAGTATTCTTAAAAACGTTTATGAATACCATGCTTATGGAAATGAACAAGCAAGTAAGAGTGAAACCTAATTTAACCAGAGAGTTAGTCTTGCATGTTGACCCTCTTAGGCTATATGTGGTAGACACTAGTCATATGTGGCTATTTTTAAATAAAGTTAAATTTCCATTCCTCAGTTATAGCTCTCCCCAGTTTAAGTTGTTGGCAGTCAAGGATGCAGAGATAGACCATTTCCACGGCAACAAGTTCTATTGGACAGCCCTGTGCTCAACAGGCCTAGATTTAGAACATAATCAGGACATCATAATTAACACATATTGACTAGAAAAAAAGGGACAAATAAATGTCTTAGCCTTGCTGATACGCTTAAAAATACCATTTGTCTGAAAAAAATTTACTTGCTTTTGATAAAAAGTATAATTATAGTTATCTGTGTACTTATGTTGTATCACTATTACCAATAATTATAATTTATTTTTGGAATCAAATGTACAGTTTCAATTTTATTTTATGAGCTTTCCGTTACAATTTTTTAAAATGTGTGAACATTCTTGTTTATAGGTCAGGCCCATTTTTCTATCCATAAACCTCCTAAAATCAAATTCATAGTAATTAAAAGTATATCTTAATTTACCTCTTTAACAGACTATTTTACTTAATTCTAGTTTTCTTCTTAGAAAATTTGTTTTGAGCTGGGTGGTGGTGGTGCACGCCTTTAATCCCAGTACTCAGGAGACGAGGCAGGCAGATTTCTGTGAGTTCGAGACCAGCCTGGTCTACAAGAGCTAGTTCCAGGACAGGCACCAAAACTACAGAGAAACCTTGTCTCAAAAAGAAAACAAAACAAAACACAACAAAACAAAACAAAAAAAAGAAAGAAAGAAAAAAAGAAAATTTGTTTTTTCTTTATTAGTTTTGTCTAAACTGTCCTCCCTTTAGTGATGGAGGTTAGCTGTTACCTTGTCAGCTGGCATGGATTTCTGCTTTCTAGGCTGTTTACAAAGCTGAATGAAGATTTTCAGAACAATAACACTTCTAAAATTCTCCTTAGAACACCCTTCAAAAAGATGGCATTGTTTAAAATCGTGACTTACTTGCATAGAAATATATGAGACCTTCAAGCTTGAATATCAGACGTGCTGATATTCAAATTTTAGATTTAGTTCAGCTTAAACTTGAAGTTCCCAATGCCGTAACTCACTGCAAAAACAGGCTCAAAATTATTTGACTGGAGGGCAAGCCTGCCACCTCCATTAAGAGGTGTGCCTCATGGCCTCCACCCTTACTATCACCTGGGCTAAGTTGGAGCATGTCAGGCATCTTACAAAAATGCAGTGGAGCATCCCAGTTAGATGATCTATTTTAGATAGATTTCTTTGCTTTTAATTTAATGACAAGGTTTTTGTGTGTGGTTCACATGTTACAGAAAGGATATTGTTCATCATTGAATTAATTCAGCTCAGAAAAGAAACATGTTTTAAATGATAGAATATATATGCAAAATTGCTTTTGTAATTTACAGTAGACAGCCCTGGTGGCTTTGACTCGTACACCAGTTGTGGAGGCCCGAAAATATGAGCCTGTTTCCACAGTGACCAAAGGTCAGAGAGTTGGAATTTACCTCTAGTTCCTTCAAGGTTATTGTGCTTCTACCCTAACAAAGGTCACACCTAGACCTGGAGCAGAGAGTTCTGTTCTCTCGAGATTATTGTCAACAGGTGTGGCTAATAGCCAGCCCTTATACTCCAGGAATAGAGAAGTAGATAAGTTCCTACCTCAAACAAAAGTCTAAGGATCCAGCTAAGTTCCTGTTCCCTTAAGGAGATAACTTGGGATTCCACCCAGGGAGTGGTTTGCCTACAGA
>LOJH01034659.1:5529-15973 GCA_001685095.1 Ellobius talpinus
GCCTTTGCCTCCCGAGTGCTGGGATTAAAGGCGTGCGCCACCACCGCCCGGCTTCAGACGGTTTTCATAACCCTGTGTTTCTTGGCACGTTCCTCTACACTGGGTGTCACTGTGGTGTCAGCTTTTCGTGGCCAACAATGATGGTAATGTTTCCATCATCATATTACACGGGCTGTAGAAATGGCTCCGTGGTTAGGAGCATTGGTTGCCTTCAGGGGACCAACGTTCAATTTCCAGCACCCACATCGTAACTCCAGCTCCAAGAGATCTGATACTCACTTCTGACATTCCTAGTCACCCCTCACACACTTGGCACAAGCATAAACACAAACTAAAAATTAGTTATAGTTAAATACTACATAGTCCCTACGCCATATTGAGCTGAGCCTGAAGTCCATGTAGGAATGTGTTCTGAAGCGTTATGTGCTTCCCAAGGACCAACTCAAAAATTTAACAAGTTTCTACATCCTAACCTATATAGGTGTAGTTCATATAATTTATAGAATTATGGTACTTTTGTAGGCTTTCTAAAACAATTATAAATGCACTGAATAAGCATTTTATTTCTAGACAGAAGTGATCAATGTTTTGGGGAATTGGCTGAAATTAAACAGATGCTTTCCCAAATGTGTTTTCAACATATTTTTAGTTATTGTTTAGTATTTGAATTTTATGAATAAACTTTTCTCAATGGCAATGTTTTTAGCTTTACTTGGAAATTTTTCTGTTATAATGCTGCATTTTTAAATGAACATAATTAGGATTTCAATGGGTTAAATGCAAGGAGCCTACACCATAGTTAATATTCTCACTGTTGTTGCTTTTCCACATTACTCTAGATACAGATGTCTCCTATTTATCCAGTGTCAATGTATTTCTGTTGAGAAAGACCAGCTATATATAGAAGCCCATCTCTAAGAGTTAAAAAATGCCAATATTAATGTTCTAAAAGTAACTTTTTGACAAAATTTGCATTATGCTTTCTCTGATTTTGTTCCCATTTTAATCTAGATCTTTTCAATCAGAACTGACAACAATAAAAGGGCACCGAAAATAAAGCACATCTCTTTTTATTAGGGAATGCAATTTAAACGTCAATCAAGAAAAGTTGTCAGAATGCTAATCAATGAAAATCCTACTCCGTTTCTATTTTGTTTGTTTGATTTTAATTTAATGAAACTATTATTACAGGACTGTGTTAGCTGGGGTTTCTATTGCTGAGAAGAGATAGCATGACCATGGCAACTCTTATAAAGGAAAAATATTTGATTGTAGTGGCTTGCGGTTTCAGAGGTTTCGTCCATCATCATCATGGTGTGACATGGTGGCATTCAGGCAGACATGGCGCTGGAGTTGTACCTGAGAGTCCTTACATTTTGACTTGCAGGCAGCAGAAAGGGATCTGAGACACTGGTCATGTCTAGAGCATATGTGAGACCTCAAAGCCCACCTCCACAGTTACACACTTCCTTCAGCAAGACCACACAAACTCCAGTAAGGCCACACTTCCTAATAAAAGTGGCCACTCTCTTTATGCGCCATTTTCTTTCAAACCACCACAGTCACTTCCTGTTTTTTTTCCTTTCTCCAATCTCATTCATGTTATCTCCCCCACCCACATTCTCTCTTAAATTCATAGCATTTTTATTATTATTGCTACCTATATTATATAAATAAATATCAATACATAAATATAACTTGATGAGTCATTTAGTATCCCTCATGTATATGACTTCAGGGCTGACCATTTTCTAGCACATAATAAAGTCAAGGGCTCATCCCTAGCACAGACTAATTCTCCCTACCTCAGCAGTCATAGCTACCTATAGCTCTTTGATTAGAGGGAGGACCCTGTGAGATCTCCCCTTTCCACATTAGTATACTATTGGTATTGAAATTGTTTGTGTCTTGTTTTATAAGCCATATTGTTGAAGAATCAGGGGTGTAGCCAGCATGTCAAGATATTAGCTAAACTGTTTGGCCAGTAAGGCTCAGGGATCCTGTCTCTTCTCCTCAGACTAGTATTACAGGAGTGTACCGCCTGATTTTTATATGGATGCTTAGGATCCAAACTGGATCCTCAAGTTTTCACATAAAATACCATCTTGGCTGAGCCATCTCCCCAGCCCCCAAATACTGGTTTTTATATAAAATGCATGACTGATGTGATATAATGACCTATGAAGGAAAAGTCAGACCAATAAAAAGCATTAGCCAGAGAACACAGAGAGGCACAAAAGTGACCGATTCACACAGTGAAAATATAACAACTGAATTTACTGTCTAAATCATAAGCATTTGACCCAAAAGTGCCTTTTCCTAGACCACTAAACCATGTCAGGACATTTACTCTTATCCTTAAATGTGGTTAGAACAAGTTGAGTTTCTTTTGCCCCTAAGCATATCCTAATGCTTCCCATATCTTACAAGTAAATAATTCTAATTCTTAATTTCTTCAGTAAAATGCCAATAAGTTCTGGCAAGCAAAAAGTCAAGAATTAAAGCATGTCTCAAGTGACACAAGTCACTGCGAATTTTCTAGAACTGTATAAATAAAAATATGCCCAGAGAAAAAATACATGTAAACCTAATGATGAGGATAA
The DNA here is from genome assembly GCA_001685095.1 of Ellobius talpinus. NCBI lineage: Eukaryota > Metazoa > Chordata > Mammalia > Rodentia > Cricetidae > Ellobius > Ellobius talpinus. The sequence continues at coordinate 8,133 of LOJH01034659.1, forward strand.
ATTCCATGAAGAGATGGGAAAGTGGTATTTCCATTTGAAATCAGAATATATTATAACATTTTCCATTCCTGAAACTAAAACGCCTTTGGGATCTCTTTAAAGAGCCAGGTTGGATCCAGCCCCTTCTCTTCTGGGGATGTGCCATTTTCTTTTCTGAAAGCCCTTAGTAAGTATCTCCATCTTCTTGAGGTTTCTTTCTTGGAAAAGTCTCAGTTCAACCTCAGGCTTACCTTGTGTATGTCACATTCCAAGGAAGATTGCATTGCTAACCACATCAGCTCGTGCTATGTATGCAAAGGCTTGCATGCCATTCGTCCCTGGACCTCCGTCTTAAAAATCAATACCTTAGGGATATTTTGAAGGAAAAGCTTGTCAAACACATGGCAAAGTCTTCAGTTTCCATCCAGGGACCACAAATGGGGGAATGAATTTACATGAATTTGAAAAGAAAATATTGTCGTGCAAACACAGACACTGACATTTCAAACTGGAAAAATTAAGAGAGATAAAGTTAGTGCTGCTGACATCATTTGAGCGGGAATGAGAACCACACAATCTTTTCCATTTATCCTTCAGTGGAATCTATCTTCTTTATCTCGCCCCACAGGATGAAGTTCATCCTTCCTGTGTTAATCAGATTTTCTTTTTGTTGCTGTGATAAAACACTTGGAAGAAACAACATGAAGGGTTTATTTGGGCTCCTACGTAGAGTTCATGGCTGGCTGGTGCTATTGCTTTAGGCCTCAGGTGAGGTGGAATAGCATGTAGACGTAGAATAGGTCCTATGGAGGAGGGGTCTTCTCACCTCATTTCATCTAGCAAACAAGAGATAGGGAGAGGAAGTTAGAAAAGGGACAGGGACAAGAGAGTCCCTTCCTGGCAGGCCTTCAGTTAACTACTTTCTCCAACCAGGAAAAGTTCCTCCATCATTTACTGATAATGCCATCAACTAGCAGAAAACCATTTCTCATATGGCCAATAGGAGAAATTCCAGATACAAACAACGCTACTTCCAAACATCTGCTACTTCCAGTCCTAGAATGGTCATATGCTCAGCCACTGCTTTCCCTCTTGCTAAGTACAATGCTCGATTGCATTTTGTACATTTCTTGTGCTTTTGTACTTTTGGGTTTGGGTGGTGGTGGTGTAGTTTTATTTTTACACAGAGGTTGTTACAATAGGTACCTACTTGCTTTGGGCCTTTTCTTCTCTTTAAGTTCAAATAGATGAGGCCAAGTTACCCAGCCACAGTCTACAAGGATTTGAGTCCCTGTCCCTCTTGATCTTTCCTGTGTTGTTTCTCTGGTTTCAGGTCCTTTGTTACAGTATATATGTAGTACTGATAAACTATGTGACAAACAGGGCTTGGATCTCTAATGTGTTCCCTGTGTTTTTTAATCACCAAAGGATTGTAGCAGATTGCTCCCAATTTTTCCTTCTTTCATTTTGCCTCAACTTTCTCTTTCCTTCACCATACACAAAGCTTCTGTCCAACACCTGACTAGAAAGCATGGGTAGGAATTAGACTTTGAGTAAAATGACATGAAAACACTGCCCAAAAGTTGAGAAACTGTCCTCAGCAGTCATCTGTTGCTCCAATACCCAATGTATTGTTACCATCAAGCCATGCCACAGCCCAGTAATCTTGGAACATCTCAAACATATTTTCATTGTAAAAGTGTCAGTCATGGCTAAGCCAGTAGGAACTTTACAAAGTGTCTCTCAGCTGGAGTTTCTCTCTGCATCTTTCTTACGCATGACTCATTCGATGACCATCCTAAAGCTATTTCCTCCTTTGCTACTATAATTCACTTGTAAGAACAGAGACATTCTTCTCGTAGGATGCTGACCTTGAAGCTCCACAGAGAGCTTACGGGATGAAAGGGAGATGAGATCATTTTATGGGGAACTTGCATAACTATGATTTCAGAATCACCTAAGTGTTAAATCATGTTAGACCACTGCTTTGGGTCTTGATAGAAGTGTACAGCATGGTTCAGGATAGTAGTCAACTCCACAAACCAGAGATAAGTGGGGAAAGAAGGAAACCCAAGTAGCCAAGTGGAATTAGTCTTATCTTGTAACTATTACAGAGTTTCCCACATGTAACCTTTGGGAGCAATCTGCTACAATTCTTTGGTGATTAAAAAACACAGGGAACTCATTAGAAATCCAAGCCCTATTTGACACATTGGAATTTCCAGCCGTTGTTTCTAGCTGCAAAAGCATAAAATAATAAACTTAGATGTTCTGAATGTGGCCTTTGGAACTTTCTGTGTTGATGCTATCATGAGCATACTTATTAAAAGTGAAATGGAAGATGAATAGTTTGCAGGGTAAAGAAATATTTTCCATCTTCACAATCTATGGTTTCAAGACTCCCTTAAGACCTTAAAATGAAGTCTACTTGGTGGTCTCAACTCTAACCCCTGGAGAATGTATTCCACATCTCCAACACAGAACACCTGATTCTGCAGAATTTGACACTTTTTTTTCAGCCTCCACACAGAAGAACTGGAGGACCTGACATGCCTGGAAATTAAATTATCTTCTACCCCAGAGATATGCTGTCCTCCCAGGTCAGGGTTACATGGAGGTCAAAGGAAGGAGCTCACATTTCAACCAAGTCTATCCTAGATGTGAATCAACGGAAAACATAGCCTTCTGGGGTTTTGACACGATGCTACTTCTTCTATGATCCACTGTGGTATGAATGAATAAAATCATCAAATCAATCAACTCAAAAATATTTTGTGCTGTCAAGTTAGGCGATTATCTCCAAAATCTGGAGTTACTTTTGAATGCAACTTTTTCAGGCATTTACAGAGGCATAAAGAAGTCAGAGACTGCCATGGAGTCAGCCGGTGTTGGAGAAGTCTGACCCTGATTATTTCAAAACCTTCCCAGAAACTTGGAAGCCTTGCACTTGGTTTCATTCATTGGTAGTTCACAATCTCACATAACGCCAAGTGACTTAGAAACAGTTAAAACAGAAATAGATGGGACTCATCCTCAGTGTATTCATAAAACAGAGAAACATTTAAAAGTGGTATATACATTTTTACATAAGGATTAATCACTGGTGTTCATGAATACCTTTTCAGTGAATTATTGCAACAGACTTACTCAAATGTTGTCCCTAGTCTAAGAGGACACCCAAAACTAAGAGTGTAAGGTAGTTTACATGTCCTTTGTTCCTGGGCTCAGTTCCTTCTCAACTGGCATATTCTACTACCCAAAACACAATAGAGATAAATTCTCAGCCAAATCAGGAAAATAAGAAACCTATGCAACCCTCGGCCCAACAGAATGCATATCATTTAGCATATGTACCATTTCACACACTCAGATAAGCATTCATACATTTAATGAGTTTTATGCAATTTCTGGAAATAAAAATGTGTTTGTTTCAAAGTCTCTGAAGACACCCAAATTGTTGAGTGCAGAAAATAAAAGCCTTTTAGGTTCTTCTCTCCTTTGTGCCTTGCATCGCACAGTGCAGTTCTTCACCTTATATAAGAGAACAAGCATTTCTTCATTCCTGTCACTTAGAGATATACATTCCTGTGGACCCATGGCTTGATGGAAGATCCCTCAAACCACATAACTGCTGCTGTCTTATGAGGAGCAGCAGATAAATAAGATCAGGCCTAATTCTTCAGAATTCGGGCTACTCTTGAAATAGTGTACATGTTTGATTAAACCATGCAGCCAGCCCCAAAGTCTTTAATCAACTGAACTCACATTTAGCCACCATCTGCTAAATCTGTGAGACTTCCTGTCATGAGAAGTTTATGTGCAGCGAAAATATACATGACCGTGTAACCGGTTCACTTTCAGGCTCAGGGAGTCCATCTCAGGATAAGGAATACAAACAAATGTTGAGGTCTTTCCCAAACTCATTAACCAAAGCAACGAGAGTTAATGTGTCCTGGCTACCACTTATAACTGCCTAATTTTCACCAAATTACTTTTCTTTTCATTATTGTTAAACACAGAAAATAAGACTTTGACCAGTGGATGCATAGCACATGTGAATATAAAATGTTTAAGACTAGTAATTTTCTAAATAATCAAATCACTTGGTGATCACATTTCAGAGTTTCCAAATAAGTTATTACTAATATGTCTGCTCATGACAACATGTCCTTACACTGGGTCTAGGTCTAGCTCACTGTAGAATATCATATCATTGTGTCCTCTCAGACTTTAGAATTCTTTGCCCAGATGTGTTCAGAGATGTACAAAATGTCTTTTTTTTTCAATTCCAAACCCCTCTAGAAAGGCACCAGAAATCCTCCATAGGTATATAGGCAGACAAACACAGTGCCCTCAGAAACAAGCTGGGAAAGCACAACAGCCTGTTCGGCTTGACATCCCCTAGAGAACTGCACAAAATGGGACACCCAGGCTCCTGGTCTCAGCTAACATCATTTGAGGACAATTTTACTGACACTCCAGCTGAGGTTATCAATCAAAGCAAAACCACAGAAAGTTCCAATTACCAAGAGTAAAATATGTTAATCAACCAGAACATATTACTCTATTTATTTTCATTTAGAGGTAATAACAAGTAATATATGTTGATAATAAAAAATAGCGGAAAAGTCACTTCCCTACAATACCACAACCAGAACATTTCTACAGAACAATAGACAATGTCTGAGTGCATTATGTTGCTGCAATGAAACACCACAAACTCCATAATTTGTGAGCAACAAGAATTCATTTCCCATAGTTCAGGGAACTGGGAAGTTCATAATCAAGATGCTAGCAGACATGGTGTCTGGGTAGAGCCTATTTCCTCATTTATAAATTGCATCTCTTCTCTGCATCCTCTCCAATAAAAGGTTATTAATAGGAAGATATTCATAAAAACATTTCAATAAAAAGACATTAATTCCATTCATGGGGTCTTGATCTTCACTACCCAGTCACTTCCCAGAAGGTTTCGCTGGTACCATCACCTAGAGAATTCAGATTTCAGTATACAAATTCAAGGGAGAAAACATTCTAACTACCGTATATAATAACACTAATAGATTTTATACAGCAATTACTATGTAACAGCCAAGCACATCTATAAAATCTAAATCACATAGTCCATGCAAAAACGGTTTCTGTGAGACTTACTTTTAAACTTGACAATGCATCTTGGAAATTTTTCTGAGAGAATGATAGGGGTGGAATACAAAGTGATTCAGGGAAAGAATATCTATTGGATAATGTATTGCTTGCTTATTGAGTCTCCAAGTTTGGATAGTATGTTTAAAATGGAGTACTGAATAGATACGGTTTTTGCTTTGAAAATCTGTAGCAAAGCTGAGCAAGAGCAGAATGAACATATGACTTTTTCTAAGAAAGAGTCAGATACAAGAAAGAAATACCCCGTCAACGTGTCCTCCTATGGGCTTATTGAAAGACAAAAGAAATTACTTATAAGAATTGGTAAAGAGAAAGAAGAGCCATTAAGACTACTCAACAATTTGCATATTTTCAAACTATAAACGTAAGTTTGCTGTGTGTGATGATGTAATACATACCCACTGAAAAATTTCACCTGCCCTATAGCTGAGGTCAGACCCAAAAAAACATAAAAACAGCCAGAAGACAAAGGCTTTGGGTGACTATAGGAAAAAAATTCATATTCATAGTTTCCTGATGCCAAAAAACGAAAGTTGAGTAGAATCCTTAGTGCAGTACAATTGCGCATGACCCACAAGCATCAGACTTATTCTTGGTCTTGTTTAGAATTTCACGTTTTCACAAGGTTCCAAAGGAGAAAGTACATTTTCCTTCCATACTAAATTGTTTTTAGCAAACTAGAATGTGTCCACGGGATTCTACACGCTGTTATTGACTAACACAGTGATAAATTGTAACCCAGCCAGCAGCTGGTTTTCATGGAACTGCTTTGCTGTGCATTGAAATGACAGGAGAGAATCAGCTGTGGCTTCTCTGTACGGAGTGCATCTAGAAGAGTAGAGTACTACAGATAGCAACGCTCTCATACTGAACAATCTATGCTATACTTGCTTTGTGTGTTCAGTCAAACCCACTGGATAGAGCAGGTGTGGTTTTGATAGGCACATTACCTGGATATCCCTGGGATGCATGATAGAGGTTTAGGTCCATAGTTAAGACAGTGGAAGTGCATAATACATGTTTCAGAATACATTATGTTCAATAAGAATGTGAAAGCCAAAGACTCTGAGTTTTAACAGGCCAAGATGCACTAAAACTAAGAGCGCTGCCTAACGTACACTTACAAAGGTGGCAGTCGGGGTGGGCAACCTCATCAAGGGACACTGTTAAACATCCTTTGTTAAAAAGGATGCTGCTTCCTTCACTCAAGATGCTGATGCCCCATTACATCTGATTTTCTGTCAAAGTTGGTCCACAATAATACATAAGAAAAAAATCCCACTCCTTTTCCTATAAAGTAAGAGATAGACTCCTACAATAAATCTTGCCAAATGTTACTGAGTGGCTTAGAGATTTGAGAAGGATAGCACACATTCACACTAGAGAGAAAGCTGAATTTGCTGAAGACTCCCATCCATGCCTCATCTGGCCTCAGAAAACTCCTGATTCGGGCCTCTCGGTCCAACGCAGAGGCTCACAGCCTTCTCTCCTATTTGGCCATTTCAAAAGCTCCTTCCTTAAAGGTGGGAATAATAAGTAAGCGGATTGAGAGCCATAGGTCAAATGCCTTTGTTACATGCGTTACACAGTTGTTTTTCTCGTCCCTTGTTGCATGAAGATGGATGGTAGATCAGAACCTGACAGTGTAAACTTCAGCTTCTAAATGTGGGCAGCAGATTTAAGTTCAGAAGTGATGCGAACAAACTAACATCAAAACTCAGGTAGACATTGTTGTGCCAATCAGAAGTGTATAGTCGACACTAAAGAAGCCACATCTAACTACTCCTTTCTGATACTGATGTTTTGCAATTGTTTAGCAGTTTCTTTGATTGGGTAGTAATGATATTCTTGCTTATATAACAAAATGGAGTCTCAGAAAGGTTCTTAGCAACAGGCAGTTTTTTGAAAATACTTGAGCTAATCCCACACCTTCCCTGTTTTAGTGATATTCAGATATGCCACAGCTGTCATCTAATTCACTTAGTTGCCACATGAAAGTGTGAAAGTCACAATAATTAAGATAAATTTGAGACAACAATAATTTCTAAAACTCACTACTAAAGATGTTTTTGTAACACTAAATCCAGAAATGATTTGACTTATAAATGCTGGACTCTCTTTATCTTTGCTGAAGTCCCCCAGGTTGAATCCTGCAGAATGTCCCAGAACCTGAAATAAGATCTTTCTCAGTGAGTGGGAACCAGAGTATGGGAATGAGAAATGAGGCCTTTTGTTGAGACAAGAGTTCTCAGGGCTTTTGTGAGCCTCTGGGGATAATCTGGTTCTTAGCATTAAAACATACAATAAAAAGAATTGAACTTTCTAAAGACAGTTAGTAGCTTCCTTTATATATTTACTGGAGACACAAAAACAGTTTAAATTTCCATTCTTTCAGTCTAAACTCAAGCATAAGTGCCTACAGTGTGGAGAAAACTAGATCGCCATCTAAAAGCAAACAAAAACATCTTATGATGAAATGAAACATCTGGTAACTTACAATCATTTTTATCTCTTATGAGAATGTTTTCTGGCATTCCATGCTTGATTGTACATTTATTCAAATGTGAAATAACTACAAATTTGGGGAATATCTGACAGTCTTTAAGATAATGTTTGTTCAGATAAATGTAAATCAAAACAAGTCTGAGATTACATCTTACACCTGTAAGAATGGCCAAGATCAAAAACACTGATGA
>LOJH01034660.1:0-15973 GCA_001685095.1 Ellobius talpinus
GGGAGGGAAATGGGAGGAGGGGAAGAGGTGGAAATTTTTAATAAAAAAAAATTTAAAAAGATCTCTATAAGATTGAACACTAATAAACACAAGAGTTGATATTAGGATATTATGAGATTTCCTCTGCCAATTCAGTTAATCTAAAACTCTTCAATCTAGCCTCAGGCAGACTCTTTGGACAATGGCAAAATGCAGCAACATTCCTTGCCAATATATCACAAGATTGGCCTCTAGGCCACATAATAACATTCATTTTCTCTGAATCTTCTTGATCCAGGACCTCACAGTTCAAACCACCCTCAGCAACAGTGTCTTCCATACTTCTGCTCCTAGTATGGCCCATTAAGCCTCATTTAAAGCATTCAGTGCTTTCCTAACCCAGACTCCCAAAGTCCACATTCCTCCAAGCAAAAACATGGTCGGGCCTATCACAGCAATACTCCAGTCTCTGGTATCAACTTCTGTCTTAGTTATAATTTCTATTTCTATGAAGAGACACCATAACCATGGCAACTTTTATAAAGCAAAACGTTTCATTAGAGCTGGCTTACAGTACAGAGGTTTAGTCCATTGTCATCATGGTGGGAAGCATGGTGGCATACAGGCATACATCGTGCTGGAGAGGTAGCTGAGAGTTCTATATCTAGATCCAAAGGCAGCAGGAAGAGACTGTGAGACTGTGGGCCTAGCTTGAGACTCAAAACTCAAAGCCTACACCTAGTGTCACACTTTCTTTAACAAAAACACACCTACTCCAGCAAGGCAACACCTCCTAATAGTGTCACCCTCTATGAGCCTATGGGGGCCATTTTCTTTTAAAATACCACAGGGAGGAATGCACTCCTCATGAGAGTTTCTATAAATCATCTATAGAATTGCCATCACAGAAATACCAAGAGTTGTGCACCACTACATTTTTTAGGTGCTTCAAAATCTACTTGAGCTGATAATAATATTAAGTCTCAACAACTAGCCCTTAATTTGTGGCTAAGCGTTGCTATGTCATCTCTACAAATATTGGAAGATTTCAATTGTTGAGTTTTCCTATAACTAATTTAAACTTAACTGGAGTTGTTTTGTAAGGTGCTCATTCTATGGATGCTTGATATTTAAAATTAAAAATTCAAGAATCTCTTAGGATTCAAATTTTTATATTCATTTTTGAAGAACTTTTACCTTCAAAGGAAGCAAGTAACTTAAGGCACATGTGGATTTTTCTTTTATTTATGTATATAAAAGAAATGAAGTAGCAATGAAATCCAAGTTCTCTGCACTTGCCTTCATTCAATTTATTAAAGAGTTTGTCCCTTCGAAACTTTGGCAGGCAGGTGCAAAGCCTGTCTTCTCAGAAAGAACTTTTAAGAACACTAATAAAAACGACAGACTTGAAAGGAACTGTAGAAATAAAAGCCCCACATGCTCTAATTTGTGGAGTGTCCTGTCTTCACACGCAGCAGGACATGGGCCTGCTCCTGCTTGGCAACTTCAAATTGAAAGAGTTTTCAAGAAGGCCAGCTTATGTCATCAATCACAAGTGCCAAGACGAGTGTCCTGGGATGATGGCAACAGATTGGGTAATTTAAAGGTATCTTGACAGAAAAATACAGATAGAAGAACAGAGACAGATAGACAGTCTCTCTCTCTCNCACACACACACACACACACACACACACACACACCTTCAAGTGTATTTTCTATAACCCTGTGAGGACCAGCATCTGAAAACATTGTAAGGGTCAGGAAAATTTAGAAATCCTCGACCTGCATACTCACCTTCCCTTCTATTATGTTCTCTGTCCTTGCTCATTCAACACTCATGTTCCCTTCCAGGACTTAATTCACAATATCCACCCTCATACCCTCTCACCAATTAAACCAAAAATCTCAATTCTAATCCTTTCTTAATGTTCTCATCTCAAAACACATGTTATGCTTGACCTATACTTGTCTTTCTAATGCTATTACGGCAAAGTCTTCTAGAGGTTCTTAAAGGCTATTCACACCTTTTCTAGGAAAGTTCACTGTATCTTAAAAAAAATACACATCCCTAAAAGAAAAACACATACCCCGACAGATATGTGCACATGCCAACACACACAAACACACATTCACCCCTCCCAATGCCGAGGGATTACTACAAAAGAAGAAATCAAAAGAGTCTAAAACCCTAAGGCAGTAGGTGATTACAATGAAACAGTGTTTTTTGGCTCTAGGAAGACAGCTACATATATGAGCTAACAATGATTAGGACAGCACATGTGAATCCTGTGCAATCCCAAGCCAGACCAAATCCCAGGATGGCAAGGATTTGTAATTGTACACACAATCCCATCTCTAACCACGGAACTGCTGACAATTGCGAGCTACTATGAGTTGACCACTCTCTAGTGAAAGACAACCCATGCAAAAAGAAAATTTGAGAGGCACAAACTTGTCTTGAAGATTTAAAAAAAAAGGACACAAACTTGGGTGGATAAGGGAGAAGAGGTGAATCTGGGAAGAGTTGGGGTAAATACCATCAAAGCACACTAAAACTCTCACAGAACTAATAAGGCAGGTGAATCTCTGTGAGTTTACAGCCGACCTGGTCTGTGAGATCCAGGACAGCCAGAGATACACGACAAAGTGAAACCCTGTCTCTAAACAGAAGACAAAATCAAAGTCAGGAGGAGGATATGACTTTTGAGCATGCCTATAATCCCAGAACTCAGGAGAGGACTGAAAAATATTCAAAGCCAGTAAAGTATGAGACATGAGGAACTACCCATTGACTTGTAAAATCAATTACCTAAATCAGAATTTATTTCCCTTGAAGAATTATTTTTATTTTTTAAATTTACTTTAATGTTTTTTGTTATTCTTGTTTTGTTTGTTTGTTTTGGTTGTTGTTGAGACAGGGTCTGTCCACATTGCTCTGCTGTCCTGGAACTCATCACGTAGATCAGGCTGGTCTCAAATTCACAGAGTTCCTCCTGCCTCTGCCTCTCAAGTGCTGGGAATAAAGATGCATGCCACCACGCCTGGCTCAAAATAATTTTTAAAGGGTTTGGTGCATATTGACTTACTGCATTAAGTTAGTGATTAGCTATGATCTATGATCCAGTGTCTCACTCAGACATGAATCATCTTCAAGACCATGCTTCTAGACTAAGCTTGATAATTTTATTTTTTTTTTAGAAACAGTGACTACCATACTCAGTACATATGATTAATTCGGAGAATACTGTTTTTAAAATACAGTTTTAAACTATTGCTTTCCTAGGGACTTTGGCTCAGTAAATGACAGAAAGGGTTGGAAGGCATTTCCAAGTAGTCAACAGAAGCAGAGCTCACAAAGCAGGGGAGTCAGTTACATCCTGGAGTAAGGTAATTTTAAAATCTTGTAACTGGGATTTTAAAAATGTTTTTATTTATTCTTTGACAAATACAATACATTTGAGCTTCCTGTCTAGGTGTGGTATTTTTGTGCTCCCCTCCTCTATACTGGGATTTTGTCTGGTGTGAGCTGGTGCAGAATTTATACATGCTCTCACAAAGAGCTGCTAATGATGCATTGGTACCCTACCCCCTTCTCAATCAGTGCATCACTCGGTCTTCATCAGAGTAGCCACTTCCTCCAGTTAATGGTAATGAATACCGAGACCCACACTGGACAAAGTGCAGACAGTCAGAGACTTCAGCTTACTCTGTCCTAAAATGAATGTCTATATCACATGCCTCCCTTTAAGACTCAGGGATCTGTGGAGAAGAGGGGGCAGGAAGGTTATTACAATCAGAGGTGGTGGATAACTCAAAGAAACAGCATTTCCAAGATGCAACTGGTGTAGATGTAAAAGCAAACTCACAGAAACTGTAACTTGGATTTTAAGTATGAAATATAAGTCTTCTGAGATCAGACCACTTTCTCCTTTCACATCCATATCACAAGGCCTCTCACCCTTTCACCTTGGTCCTGTGACCTCAGATTAGCAAAGAGAACAGAGATACAATTAAGGATAGAAAAAAAATGGTGGTGGCAGCACACACCTTTAATCCCAGCACTCGGGAGGCAGAGGCAGGCAGGTCTCTGTGAACTCAAGGCCAGCCTGGTCTACAAGAGTTAGTTTCAAGACAGGCTCCAAAGCTACAGAGAAACCCTGTTAGAGAAATAAATAAAACAAAACAAAAAATCACAAACAACAACAACAAGAAGAAAGCAATTAAGGATGGGGACTTCAGAGACTCTTTCTGGGCTCCAGTCCCAACTTAAATACTCACTACTGTAACTCTAGTAAATTACCACACCTTCTACTGTTTCTGCTAATATGGTATAATCACAACAGAATTTGGCGTGGAGGGTGTTTTGAGATGAATGATTCTGTCCCCAAAGATCTCCCACGTAGAAGCCACATCCAATATGGCTGTTTTTAGAGCAAACTACTCTAAAGAAATTTTGAAAGGTTAAATGTGATCAAATGGAAGGCTGTGAGTCCTTAGTGTTGATATTCTTTCAGGAAAAGGCATCTCAAAACTCCCACTTGCTCAGTTATTGATCTATGAGTGCATCATGAAGGGTTGACCACCACAAACTAGAAGGAGGTCCTGAACCAGAGCTCCAGTGTGCTGACACCCTAATTTTACACTTCCCAAATTTGTAACAGTGTCAATTTCTTGAGCCACCTATTACATGGCCTTTTATTATGGCAGCTTGAATCATATTCAGAATGTCACTATAAAGATAAGGTAATATGTAAACATCATTATGATTGCCCAAGCACCAAAATAAATATTAACTATTGACTAATGCTGTTAGTCTTTCAGAATCTTCATTTTAAAGATGGGAAGACTTATTATGTTAATTGTATTTACTGAACACCAATCAATAATAACAAAAATTCAATTATAGGAGAGAAATAAAACTACTTTCTCTTTTCTTACACTAATTCTGAAAAACTGTAAAAGAGCAACGCCTTCTTTAAATTATTCTCAATATGGCCAATAAAAAATAGACTCTAGCTTGTTAAAACCTTTAGGCAAATGTTCGTGTACAAATATTGCTTCGATAATAACGGAAATAAATCCTTAGAAACTGTGCTGGCTTGTTTCATGTCATATTTGAAGACAGAATCTCAATTGAGATAATGATTTTACCATATTAGCTGTGGGGCATTTTCTCTATTAATAATTAATGTAAGTGGGGGCCAGCCCTTGGGAGATGGTGCCAGCCCTGGGTGGGTTGTCTAGGATGCTATAAGGAAGTAGACTGAGAAAGGCAGGAGGAGCAAGCTAGCAAGAAGCACTTCTCCATGGCCTCTGCATCAGTTCCCGCCTCCAGGGTCCAGCCCTACTTAAGTTTCTGCCCTAATTTCCCTGGATGATCAACTACAAACTGTAAGAAAAAAAAATCAATCTTTTCTTCCTCAGTTTGTTTTTGGCCAGTATGTTTTTATCACAGCAGTAGAAACCCTAACTAATATAGAAACCATATTTAATACTAGTAATTTTTAAAATATATTCAGATCTGTAAACTGAACAGGGGAGGCAGTTGCTTACCCATCCTTGTAAGTACTGAAGAGACCTATGTTTCGTTATTTGTTTGGAAGATGTATTGGCTATTCTTGATTGTCAAGTTGATTACATCTGGAATTCACTAAAGACCAAGCAACTGTGTATACCTCTTAAGGAATTTTCCTGATTGAATCATTTGATGTGGGAAGATCTACCCTAAATCCAGATCTTTTGAGGTGGGAAAGTCCACCTTAAACCTGGGTACCCCTTGGTGGGTAACTATATAAAGGACATGCAAGAAGGAAGCCCTTGCTTTGTCTGCTTCCCCTCACTCTAGGGGCAAGTCCACTCCTTCGCTGTTCTTACAGCCTCGTTCTCCAGGATTATGAATATATTGAAAATCAGCTGAGACATCCAGCCTCATGATCTGAACAGCTACTGAAATCTTGGACTTTCCAACAGGAGACATCCATTTTTGGAACAGCAGGACCACAACCTGTAGGCCAGTCTACTAAATCACTTTTCCATATAGAGATACCGTTTTATCAGTTCCGTTTCGCAGAGCACCCGGGCTAACACAGACAGGATGACGATGGTAAGAGCACAAAGCGCATCACCATCAGCATTAGCATCATACCTGACCTAGAGGGTGGCAGCAGGTGAAGCCTGTTTTCATGGCGGATAACCTGATATGGAGAATAATATTTAAATTTTATAATTTATTCCAAAAATGGTATAAAAATTACATCCATAACTAACAGAATGGGCTAGGCCTATTTAATAGTTAATCCTCATAAATTCTGCTTTACAGTGCACACTCCCATGCACACACCTGCAATTTGTGACAGGCCAGAAAAATATTTAGATCAGGGAACAGATTTGGAAAGATAATTAACTGCTTGACTTTGCAAAACTAGGAAATGACAGTGCCCAACCAAATATATAATGTGCTTGACTTACAAATGATAAGATACATTTTTTAGTTAAGAAAATTCCCAAACCATGTAGTCTTAAAGCCTTTAAAGTCTCCTGAAAAGGATTTCTATCATGGAAATTTTGTTTTTCATAGCAAACTTTTCTTGTAAAAGTCAACCTTAATGTAGTCCAGGTTTAACCTGGCCCACTTCATTTTCCTATTATTGTTTGTTTAAACAAGTAACCATTGCACATTGAGCTGCCAGTTGCTGAAGACACTGTAGAGAATAGAGAGAAAAGCCAGTATTTGTGAAGATTGCTGTGGTGTAACACATAGACCCAATTAAAACAAACCAACCAATCTAGACTGTATTGTAAGACAAGAACAGTCAAGGAGGAGATGAGGCTTCCTCTAGAACAAGTATGGCAGTCTTAAGAAGTGGATGCTGACAGTTGAAAGGAAGGGCATGCTCAAAAGAAGCTCTGTAAGGTGGGCAGAATACTCTATGCAGGGAAGCATTGCATATGCAAAAGCCCCATGGAAGAGAATACGTAGGACCTGCCTTCAGGAAATCCATCCTGGTGAGCAGTCCTGAAAATCAGCACATAGCCAGGCTCAGGGAAAGGTCTGGTGGGTGGCAACTAGCCTTGCAGTTGCAGTCCTTCCTAAGGATCCTGGCCATCTCTGAAGCAGAGCCACAATCATTTAAGCTGGATGGGTATAGGAAGTTATGCCTTGCATTTCAAGGTGGTAAAAGAAATAGAGGTGGCAAAGAGTAAATCCTGGAGAAAGACCAGGTTATAAGCAGAGCCCAGGTGGAAGAAGTGTTGGCATGCAAAAACACTGCAATCACAGAGACAGAAAGAAACCAGATCCAAAGTGTCCATATGATGTAATCAAGAAGAGCTAATGATAGCTGCAGGAAAAGGTGCGTAGGTAGAGGTAATGCAGTGAGATTTACTTAATTAGTAAAAAAAGAAAAAACCTGGGTGAATTCATAGGACGTCTGTATTCACAAGAGCCAGCTGATGATTCAGGTTAATTACTGAATTACACGTTGAATTTCTGACACAGCTTCTGTAAGCATAATTGGACAACACAACAATGGCAGAGGCTGCCATACCAAAATGAATCGCTAACGTATGCAATTAAAATAAATGTCTATAAGATGTAACTGTCAAAATAGTAATTATGACTTAGTGTGCTTGAAACCATTTTCAGACTTATTTGAAATTAAACTCATGTTCTCTATCTATATACACTCAGCACATTTCAAAATAGGGAATAAAAAATAGTCTTTTTATTATTGAGTATTCGATATGATTTAGGGTAACTTCATATAAAATTGTAAAATATTTTGTGTAGTTAAAAATTTAAAAATCATGTTTATTTTAAATGTATTTTAATCTTGAAGAAATAATGAAAAAAATCTTTCCAGCTGAAGGATTTCATGATCAGTTAGGGCATTCATTACAGTCAAATAAGCTTTGTGAGGTTAAAAAATGTACCAAGCACCATGCATGAATATGGAGGACAGACAAACTCTTAGATTTACCAAGGTTAAAAAGAGCAAAAAACAAAACAAAGAAACAAACAAGGAAAAAAAAGGGATCTACACACAATCCAGACTCCCGCGTGAATTTCACACTTTAGATGTGCTAGCAAAAGATGTGCTAGTCAAATATATTTAAAGTACTCCATATTACTCAATTTAAAAAGAAATGTTCTGTGTGAAACAATTAGTAAATGTAAAAGGTGTTTCAACAATATGAGAGCCAGATTATTACTATTTTAGATACCAATATCTCTGAAACCATCATGCCTTTAACAATGCCTCCTCATTAGTGATGACAAAGACAGGTTATCCTTTTCCTGACAGAGTCATGAGCATTGGTGGGCACAAAATATAATGAGTGTAATGGCATTTTAGAGTATCTTCTCATTGGAGATAGAGAAAGTTGTTTACCCCAAACAGCATAGTGACGAGGGAAAGGACTCATGCTTGCTCTCACCAAAACACTCATCAGCAGATCCCTACTGACCTTCATGTATAAAGACAGAAACATAGAAAAGAAAGGCATCCATGAGTACATGAACCTGACCTTCATGCTGCTACTAATCATCGTGTGAAAGGATTTTCTGCCTCGCAATTCAGTACAGAAGGGCAGAAAAAGGCACCAGACCCATTATAGCAGAAGAAAATGCTTCAAACCAACAAGAAGCATGCATGAGTGATGGGTTTGAGATGTGGCTGAGACTACCATGAGTGAAACTTTAGAATTTTTGAAATACTTATTATCTTAGTGATATGTAAAATGATGCTACATCTTTAAAATTAATGTCATTTTAGATGAAAGGAAAAAAGAAAGTTAAGAAAGAGCAATGAATTGGCAGGCAGAAAATCAGGATTCTGGTCCCTGATTATAAAATATGTTTTTTCTTTTTTCTCTCTCATTTGATGAGTAAGAGCCTAAGGCGGCTCTGGAGGTTCCTGGATTGGAATATTTTTTTTCTTAGCAACCCTTTGAGATGTAACTTGAGAGCCACCAGAGTGGTGTATATGGCTAATATTAAGACAATCCATTGTTTAATCTCTTAAGTAGCCAGTTCTGAGAGCCCCCTTTTCTCTTAATCTGCACGCTTAAAACCTATAATAAAATATATTTAATGAAAAAATAATAATAAAAGTCAGTCAGCAATTAAATGCCAACTGTAAATTTGTCATTTTTAAAATGTAGTGTTAGGTTGGATTATCATTTAGGCCAGTGACTCTCATACGTTGATTATAATTATCAATTATTTGATATCCTCAAGTCATTATATATTAGTAATTTTGAATATTTAATAATTGTGACTTTAAGAGTGTATATATGCAATAAAGCTTTGTAGGTCATTGTCCTAAAGTTCATATTAATTTTAATGACCAATTACTATACAATTCTTATTTTCCCACATATTTTGCACTTAAGATATTTAATGTAAAACATGACAGTGACTTTAGTAAAAAAAAAACAAGTGGAGGTGAAATACTTGTTAAAGGAATATAGGGTCAAACATTTCATACTGTGAAAAACTTAGAAATCACCTCTGTTCATAAAAGACCACATGCAAAGGATTACAACTGGATTCACCGGCAACAATGAACAATGAGTTCTGATTGAAGCTTCAGTTTAAAGACTATTTGTCTTGGAGTGCTTTGAAAACTTGTTAGAAATGCATTATTTCCCATGCATATCTTAGTTTTCGGTTAGCTAGAATGTTACTTAATATGAATACTACCCCACTCCATAATTTTCAATGAATGAAGAATTATTTAAAGCAGCTAAATGTAAAATGTTATCATTAGATTAAAAAAAAACTCATGGAGCACACTGAAAGGCATAAATCAAATTTGACTATAAAAGCATAGTTAATACAAATAGATAAGTAATACAATAAAAGTTTAATGAAGTAAGCTGCGTAGGTACGATAACCTCCCGCACCATGAACTTCCAAATGTTTTACAGTACCACATTCAGATTCCCTCCTATAGAGTGGGCCTCAACTGTATTAAGTGAAAGGATGGCTCACGCCATGATAGCTGTGGTACACTGTGGCACAGGGTCAAACCACCTTGTAAATATATGTTCTATGCCAGCAGTTCTCAACTTGTGGGAAGCAACACCTTTGCAGGGGGAGTTGTCAAATAACCCTTTCACAGGGGTTACCTAAGACCAATGGAAAACATAGTTAATTACATTATGATTCATAATAGTAACAGAATTAATGTTAGGAAGTAGCAACAGAAATAAGTTTATGGTTGGGCGTCACGACAACATGAGGAACTGTATTGAAGGGTCGGTTGTAGTAATAGGAAGCTTGAGAACCACTGCTTTTTACCCATAGACAATTATCACTTTCAGTCTTAATCAGAAAATCCTCTTGTGCCAGTCAATAGTGATGAAGACAGAGACATAGTTGCTCAGAATAAGTGACTGAGTGTTGATGCTCAAACCACAAATACAGCATCCCCTCCAAGGCTCAGGAACACTGGGGGAGGGGTCATAAAATGTCAAGAGCCAGAAGGGTTTGCAATACTGTCCTGTAGGAAACACACAGCCAATGTAATCATAAAGTCTCAACAAATACGTACAACTGCCCTGGGTCTGCACAAGGATGGCAATGTCAACATCAGGACAAGATAATAGAAGGAACTGAATCACCTTCCTCTGCTTAATGATTTCCTACAGATGAATTCCGGGCCAAAGGGAGTCACTGTCCTCTTTTTATCCACTGCCCAGTTGTGTATTCACTGATTACCCCACTAGACACCAATAATAGTTCCAATTCAGTAGTAACACAAATGGCACTGAATAAATTAAATGTATCACACAATACGGTCAAGTCATGAATCAGGGAAAAGGACAGGTGGCCATGAAGATGTACTGATGCAGGAGAGAAGGAAATGATAGAAGCGTCAGCGAGAGTAACATGGAGGCATCACGTGTTCATGAAACTGTCAAAGAACTGAACATAAAAAGTCTGAAGAGTTTAGAGAGCCATAGTAAGAGAGTGCTTCTGGGGAAAAAGAAGTGTTCTAACTACTTAGAAAGTGCCCATGAAGGTCAACAAATTACTCAGATGTAACTGACCAATTCATTAAAAGATTATGCTAATGCCAAGTAATTTTTAAAAAAAATTCAAAACGTGGGACCAACAGAAATTTTAAGCAGACCTACTGATTGTTATATGATTAAATAGTTATTTTAGACTAATCTTTTCCCTTCCCCATAATGAATTAATTACAGGACTTACATTAGTGATAGAGATTGCTAAGGGAAAAGAAAACAACTCATGTAACAGGAGTTTCTTCAGGGGTGCCATAAGCTATCTGTATTCTGCCATGTAGAACCCATAGAACTTAAAGGTATTCTAAATCCACTCATGATTTTTGTTGTGCTGTAATGGGCAAAGCCTTTGTCTCTAAACTAGGATAACTATAACTTCAAACGGTGCCATACACACTACAGAATTCTCAACCATTAATGGGAACTAAAGCAAATCTCAGATTGGACCCTGCATGTTATCAATGAAATTTATGTATTTCTCACTCAATGATTAAATTAACTTCCCTAGCCATGTTTCCATTTCTTGGGAAATTAGGGGTTTTAATACTACAAAAAAGTAATTAGTATTTATAGTATAGCATTACTCATAACTATTAATATCAAATGATTAAATGCATAGTTACTCACTCCTTAAAAATATAATTTGCCAGCCATTTACAATCAGAAGGATGAAAATTTACAAGACCATCCAGAAGGACATTGTCAAACCACGTGACCTGCACCAATACAGATTCTCCTCTTCATCTCCAGGTAAACTAGTTAATCTTATACAGATCTAGGAAGATTATTTTTCACTGATTTTTTTTTGATGGGGTATTGTTAATCAACAACCTAGAGAAGGCATTTAGCATGTCATTTCTGAGTTGTCAAAACCAATATATATCATGTTTGCGGACATGTTCACTGTGTGAAGAACCTATCTACTTAATCACAGACTTCCCACCCACATGCCTATATATAAATCTAGATAAAAAGATCAAGTGCCACATTAAAGATGTAGTTAGCATTGTATGAAATGATTAATAATGAGCAAAGCAAGAATGTGAATCAGTTACCTGTGATATTTCCAAGTAATAGGCAAAACTGTTGTACTGTAATATGGGAATATTACAGATCTATGCACAAAAATCACGTATAACAAACATTTGATAAGGTAAATTGTGACAGAAACACAATGATAACATGCCTTTGGACCTTGACAATATTTTTATAAAGTTCCATTAAGTACATGGAAAAAAGTTGTCAAAATTCTGCTCTTGTAACAGAAATATTTAATTGTGCCTTATTTCTTCCCTGAACATTCCATGCAATACATTGAAATAATTGTGTGGGTTTCTTGGGTAAAACCCATCAGCCATTAAATTTCATTGCATGCATTTTCACCATGTTGGTAAATGCAACACAACTATGGCTCATTAAGAAAATTTCATTAGATCATTAAGAAAATTTCATTAGATACTTAGAAGGCATTACTAAACTTGGGTTGCATACTCAGTATTTTTCAACCTCAAATATATCAAGTAAATATCAGAATACATTGTGAATCCTCTCTTGAAACCTGTGTTTCTGATAGTTTGTGTTAATCAGGATAAATTTCAAGAGCAATTCTTCTGAAAAGAGATTGGGGTGGGGATGTGTTGAAAAGCACTGCATGATAAATGTCAAAGTTATATTTTCTGGTTGTTATCCTGCAAAAGAGCCATTATTATCTACTTCATTATAGAACAGGCCTTGCCAAGCTTTGATGTTGAACACTACCAGGAAACTCAATACCCATCACCAAATAGTATATACTGTATCCTTAGGTGACTAAAAAGAATGCATTCATTCTCATTTTGGCAGGGATTTGAGGGAAGGCAACTTCCTCCATCAGCAACACTGTTTCAGATTCTTGCTTCTTTCATCTCTATTCTATTTTCTGCTGCAAGGAATAAAAGCAATAATTAGGAAACAGTTTCTGTGGCAGGAGTTTTGTGATAAGCACCAGTAGCATAGCTTCACAGTAGCTGTTCCAACAACCATCAGAGGATAATGACTTTCAGTTACTATCAATCAATAAATTATTCAGTTACAATTTCCCATAATTCATTGCTATTACTACCAGTAATCAAGTTGCCTCCTTTGTTCCTTGAAATTAAACCTGAACAAAGCCGGGTGACTAATTACTGCTTGCTCCTCAATGCTTCCCACCAATAATTTGCCACTTTGGACATTAAGCTGTATTAGTAATAAATGGAGGCTCTGTATATTTTGAAGTCATGCTGAATTGCCAAGTAATTGCACTCATATTGCTCACCCTGCTATCAGTCAAGAGCATTACGGTGCCTAGATGATACTAGATTAAAATCAATTAAGAAGATGACTTAGTTTTGTTTATCATGTACTTTTATAATTTATCTTCCAGCTGTTGCTCTAGCGCTTTGGATGAGGAATGCACAAGAAGCAAATAGAAATCCTTTGAAAAACTTGATGCTTTTCAAATCTCCTTTTGGAATGCATTATCTACAAACAGGGCTGCTAAATTAATTCTGCAATCATAACCCTCAAGATGGTCCTAAAAACTTTCCAAACTTCCAGACTTGTGCCTATGCTTAAGAGGAATAAAACACATGACTGGAAGCAAAGTTTCTGGCATCAATATAGCAGGGAAAAGCCATATTTCTATGGTGACACTGAACGCAAAATACTCATGAAAACTCTTCTCCCTGGGGAGGGTCAGCTTCCTAGTCTATTGTAGATGGTGAGGGACAAGGGGTAAGGGGCATTTCTCCAAAGCCCATGCTTCCACACAAGAGATGAGTAG
Source organism: Ellobius talpinus (assembly GCA_001685095.1). Lineage (NCBI taxonomy): Eukaryota > Metazoa > Chordata > Mammalia > Rodentia > Cricetidae > Ellobius > Ellobius talpinus. Next base: position 13,814 of record LOJH01034660.1, read on the forward strand.
TAGGAACAGCTTTCTCACACTCACAACTTCACGGCTGGCTCACCCAGACTTCCACAAACAGGGTTGGCTTTATTGTGTGGCTCAGGCAAGCTGCAGGGCCTGTTCTCTCAAGAGTTGCTGCTGATGGGGTGCAGGAGCAGCTCTCCCACTCCTATGACATCAGGGCCAGTTCTCCCACCTGCCTCAGGTGTTGACAGAGGGGGCATCTCTCCTTTCCCATGCCACCAAAAGGTAGATGTGGGAAGGGGTGCATTCTCCAGTCTGCTCAGCTGTGCCCTTGTCAACTGGGTCAACTCTGCTGGGCTGCTCAGAAGAGGTATAAGGCCTGCTTTCCCAAGTGCTGCAGCTGGTAAAAGGATCGGCTCTCCTGCCAGCTGGTGGTGGTAGGGGAAGGGAGAGGGCACCTTTCCTTTACCCCCAACACTGCACTGTAGATGAGAGAGGCCTGATCAGGTATGTCTCCCTCAATCACTCAGGTCTGGCTCACCCGCATCGTTGTCTACAGGGTCAACACTACTCTGCTGCCCAGGTGAGGTACAGGGCCCATTCTCCAGAGCACTGTAGCTGGTGAGAGGCTGAGTCAGGTCCTCCACTTGCTGAAGGTGTCAAGGGGTACAGAGATGAGGGCATCTTCCTCTCACCTATGCTACCACATGGCAAAGGAGAGGTGCGAGAACTGCTCTCTCAACCTCACACCTCCATGGCCAGCTCGCCTATCCCCTTGTGAACAGGTTCAGCTGTGTATTTGCTGCCCAGATGAGGTGTATGGCCCTCTCATGAGCTCTTCAGTCGTTGAGCAACAGGACCAGTTCTTCCTAGTGTTGCAGCAAGAGAGGGGTAGGACCAACTCTGTACAGCTCTATATTCTCTGCCCTTGGTGGTATCAGGGACATTGGATATCAATCTAGATTGTGGTTCTAGCATGGCCACGAACCTAGGTGTGGGCTACCGGACAAGCTCAGTGAAATCACTATGTCACTGAGTGGCAATAAAGTCACCCACTTCACCCCACTCCTTATGGCTTTCGCTTCTTCAGATATGCATCCATCCACATGATATAAACCATTCTCCCTCTCTCTCTCTCTTTCACCCTCTCTTTTTCTCCCTCCCTCCCTCTCTCTTTCTTTCTCCCTCTCACTCTCTCCCATATAATTGTTCACCTTAACACAGCCACATCAGCGGGATGCCACAAAGTGCTGGGCAGGCCCATGCTTCTCCTCGAAGTCCAGGGAGGGCCCACACAGTGGGCTCTTTGCCCTGCTCAGTGTGCTATGGAGCTCAAGAGGAAAATGCTTCTTCCTCAGAGCCCAGGGCAGTTCGCCCCGAGCCTGTATGTGGGTCTCTTGGGCATCTCTTATTTTTCTTAAATGTATCTGTCATAACCAAGCCCATACCAAGAAATCTTATCACTCCTAACTAAGTCTTTACATTTCAGTATTTTTTAAAGGTATGGACCTAAATAGATCAACTTACTGTGTTTCTCTTAATGTTACTTTGTAAAATACTTAAGATCTATTGCAATTCAAAATAACAGGACATTTTTATGAACTGAAAATGAACAGACGTTTCCATTCAAAGCCACTGAAACACGCCTACAACACACAGAAAGAATTTTGTGATGTTTCAAGTTGGCCCATTCAATACATTTTTGTAGAAAAGTGAAACACATGCAGAGGCAGCAGGAAGATGAATCTCTATTAGAAACTTAACTTTGTCCCAGAAGGAAACTGCACCCTATTTTTCAACACTAAATGAAAACTTATATTCTCTATTAAAATTGGGACGTTAGAAAAAAATTGTATGTTCCCTTCTGAAATTTGAAGGGGAGAAGAAAACAAATGTTTAGTCCAGTACTTCAGCTGGGTTCAGAATTTATGAAAACTTCCAAAAACCACCACACAAGACTCAAGGGAGAAGTCAACTCATGTACCCAGACTTCGTCGCAGTATTATGCAAATATGAGACCAGTAGCAATCTTGTAAGAGTATCTCAAAATGTGTTAATTTATATACATAACAGAAGAAAGGTCCATTTGTTTCTGTTAGCTACTTGTTTTTTTGAGATGTATTCTTTTTATTTTTTTCTATTCCACTGTTTTAATACTTTTTTTCTTTTTTTTAGACACTTTTTTATTGTTATTAAAAAATTTTCCACCTCCTC